>BQNB010017479.1:45716-69871 GCA_026074375.1 Tanacetum coccineum
GGTCTTTGTGAAGAGGTGTGGATATTTCTTCCGGAATTGGTCTTCGCGTTCCCATGTGAACTCAGGACCTCTCCTGGAGTTCCATCGAACTTTGATTATTGGAATGTGGCTTCGCTTCAACCGTTTAACTTCACGGTCTATGATTTCTACCGGCTCCTCGACAAATTGAAGCTTGTCATCAAAGTGAAGTCCATCTAATGGAAAGGCTAATGGTTCATCGGCAAAACACTTTTTCAAGTTAGATACATGGAACGGATTATGTACCCTGCTCAGATCTTGTAGAAGCTCAAGCTTGTATGCAAAGGATCGAACCTTTTCCAACTCCTTGAATGGTCCAACGTACCTAGGGTTCAACTTCCCCCATTTTCCAAAACGTACGAACCCTTTCCAAGGCGAAACTTTAAGCATAACTTTATCCCCAACCTAAAATTCCATCAGTTTACGCTTTAAATCCGCGTAACTCTTTTGTCGATCGCGAGCAGCTTGCATTCAATGCTTGATTTGAACGATCTTCTCAGTTGTTTCTTGCACTATTTCTGGACCAGTGAGTTAAACTTCTCCAACCTCAGCCCAACAAACAGGTGAACAACACTTTCGACCATAAAGTTCTTCAAATGGTGCGGCCTAGATGCTAGCGTAATAGCTATTGTTATATGAGAACTCGATTAATGGCAAATGGTTAACCCAACCCTTTCCAAAGTCGATTGTACAAGCATGCAACATATCCTTGAGAGTTTGAATAGTCCTCTCGCTTTGCTCGTCTGTTTGTGGATGGTACGCAGTACTCATATCCAGACTAGTACCTAAAGCATTCTGAAGTGACCTCCAGAAATTTGATGCGAACCTAGGGTCACGATCACAAATAATAGAGAGAGGTATTCCATGCCTCATGACCACCTCCTTTAGGTACATTCTTGCAAGTTTATCCATCGGATCAGTCTCTCTTATCGGTACAAAGATTGCGGACTTAGTGAGTCGGTCAACAATCACCCAAATGGTGTCGTAGCCTTATGACGACTTAGGAAGCTTCGTGACAAAATCCATAATGATGTTGTCCCACTTCCATTGAGGTATATTGAGTTGTACCAACAATCCTGATGGCCTTTGATGTTCTGCCTTGACCTTGGCTTAAGTCAAACATTTGCTAACATAGGTGGTGATGTTTGCCTTCATATTGGGCCACCAATATAGCTTTTTCATGTCTTGGTACATCTTATCAAAACCGGGATGGATAGAGTATTTTGACTTGTGGGACTCGTGCATGCTCAGAGTCCTCAAATCGCCATAACATGGTAACCAACTCCTACCATTGAAGCATAGAGTTCCATCCGCATGGGGTTCCAACTTTTTCGTTCTAAATTTCTCCAGATCCTTAGAATATTTCAAGAAGCATACCTCTAACATCTTCGTTCTTGATGTTCTCTGGTTTCCGTGCTTCAGTCTGAGCATCTAAAATTTGTTTGGGGAGATTCAAACCTATATTCATGACTAAGGCTCAAACCCTTAATGGTGGCTCTCGTTCCTTCCTACTCAAGACGTCAGCGACAATATTTGCTTTCCCTGGGTGATAACGAATCTCGCAATCGTAACCACTAAGAAGTTCTAACCAACGACGCTGCCTCATATTCAGCTCCTTTTGATTAAGAATTTGTTGTAGACTCTTATGATCCGTAAACACCGTACACTTGGTTCCATACAAATAGTGTCTCCAGAGTTTCAGAGAAAACACTACTGCTCCAAGTTCCAAATCATGAGTCATATAGTTCTTCTCATGAATCTTCAGTTGGCGTGATGCATAAGCAATCACCTTTTCTCTTTGCATTAACACAGCGCCCAAACCCTTCTTTGAAGCATCGCAGTATGCGATAAAATCTTCGCTTCCTTCAGGTAAGGCCAGGATTGGTGCACTGCACAACTTCTGCTTCAACAGTTGAAAAGTTGCTTCTTGTTTATCACCCCAAACAAACTTGACCTTCTTCTGAGTAAGCTTGGTCATTGGTTTGGCGATCTTCGAAAACCCTTCAATGAATCTCCGGTAATACCCAACAAGACCTAAAAATTGACGAATCTCCGTTGGTGATTTAGGAGATGCCCAATCTTTAATGGATTCGATCTTGGCAGGATCCACGTGAATGCCCTTACTATCAATCACGTGACCTAGGAACTGTACTTTAGGAATCCAAAATTCACACTTGGAAAACTTGGCATACAACTCCTCTTTCTTAAGCAATTCTAAGATTAGCTTAAGGTGCTCTTTATGTTCTTGCTTGTTCTTTGAATATATCAGAATATCATCAATAAAGACAATCACGAATTTATCCAGATATGGTTTGCACACCCGATTCATAAGGTCCATGAATACGGCAGGTGCGTTCGTCAAACCAAATGGCATAACTTGAAATTCATAATGGCCGTAACGAGTTCTGAAAGCGGTCTTTGGAATGTCTTCATCTCGAACCCTCAGTTGGTGATAACCTGACCTTAGGTCGATCTTCGAGTAAACACTCGACCCTTGAAGCTGATCAAATAGATCATCAATTCTTGGAAGTGGATAACGGTTCTTCACCGTTAGTTTATTCAATTCCCGGTAATCAATGCACATCCTGAATGATCCATCTTTCTTCTTGACAAACAAGACCGGAGCTCCCCAGGGTGAGGAACTGGGTCTTATAAAGCCTTTGTCAGATAACTCTTGCAGTTGCTCTGACAACTCTTTCATTTCAGAAGGCGTCAATCGATAAGGTGCCCGTGCTACGGGTGCAGCACCAGGTACCAAATCAATTTGAAACTCCATTTGTCAAGTTGGAGGAAGAGCCGGCAAAGTCGCTTCTCCTTCGACTTGTCTTCCGCCTTTTTCGTAGTAACATGTGCCAAAAAGATAGGACATCCTTTTAGCAAATATTTATGAGTTTTGGTGCACGAGATGATGTTCAATCGTGTCTCAATTCCCCGGTTACTCCCGTCATCATGAATGATTAGGGTTTCATTTCCCCAGGGGATGCGAATAATCTTCTCGGCACACATAATGATCGCTTGGTACTTCGCCAACCAATCCATACCAATTATAGCATCGAAGCTACCAAGTTCTACGGGCATTAAATTTATGTTGAATGGGTGGTTCATAAGATTTAATGTACAACCCCTAAGAAAAGTGTTCAACCCAATTATTTTTCCGTCAGCTAATTCAACATCATAATAGTGATCCAAGGTAGATGGTGTGATGTCAATTTGGGAACTAAATGCAGTGGACACAAAACTCCTATCGGCACCAGTATCAAATAAGATAGAAGCATAGCGGTTGTTGAGAAGGAACGTACCCATCACGACATTGGAATCTGGGTTTGTCCCCGCATGCCCTACTGCATACACCTTCGCTGGAGCATTGGCATTTCTAACCTGATTACCACGGTTGTTGTTGTTGTTCTTCAGCTTCGGACAGTCCGTCTTGAAGTGTCCTCGAACTCCACACTCGAAGCAAGTAGGCCCTTGACCTGTCCCATTTCCTCTTTGGTTACTACCCGGATTAACACTTTCAGAACTTCTACAATTTCGCCCCAAGTGACCAAATTTGTTGCACTTGTAGCATTTTGGTGCACATGGACCGTTATGGTTGTAATTGCATTTGGGACACAGAGGTTTAGATCCTGCATACGATTTCTTATCACCAGATCCTGCAGTGTAGGCTCTGCCAGTGTTCTGCCTCTTGTTTTCTTGTCGTTGTTGGTTTTGATTGTTTCGGGAAGTGTTTTCAAACTTCCTCTTGTTCTCAGCCTGTCTTTCAGCAATAGTGTTGATTTTCTTATCCATTAGTTCGGATGCCATTTCAGTAGCCTCCTGCATGGTTTTCGGTTTCGATGCCACAACACTTCCCTGAATCATGTCGGGCAACCCACCGACATACCTTTCAACCTTGTCCGATTCTTCAGGAAACATTCTAACACACAGTAGTGCTAGTTCTTGGAATCGTTGATTGTACCCTGTCACATTGGTACCTTTCACTTTCAAATTCCATAACTCAACCTCGAGCTTCTTCATCTCGTTCCTTGGACAGTACTTGTCAGTCATTTTCTTTCTCAGATCTGTCCAAGTCATTGCATACGCAACATCCTGACCAACAATCCTAACATGGGAGTTCCACCACGTCAAAGCACCTGCGAGAAGAGTACAAGTGGAAAACTTGATCTGATTATCCACAGAGCAGTTGCTTATGCGAAACACAGTCTCCATCCTTTCAAACCATTAAGTTAATTCAACAACTCCCTCAGTGCCTTTGAAAGACAGAGGTTGGCACTTCATGAAGTCTTGATAGGTTCACTCTCGAGCAACGCGTTTAGTCCTCCTGACACCCGTTCCCGAGGTACGGCTATCATCGCCATTCCTAGTTGCATCACGTGCTGCTAGTGCAGCAGTGACACCTTGATCAATCATTGCCTGAAGTTGGGCATTGGTGACAGATGTGGTAGTAGTTGTTGTTTCTGGGGTTGGTCTAGCCCTAATGGTTCTTTTCGGTGCCATTTTATTCAATCACAAAAAGTATAACACCCGTTAGATTTCATAAAATCTTAACCATGACATATCATATACACAATAAATAAAACAATCATAAAACCAAGACATGACATATACAATATAAATACAGTGAGATCACATCACACAGGAGAATATGACAACTGAATTGTAATCAACAATGATATAACCAAAATCGCCATTCATTCATAAACAAATACCGATTACAGACGTTGACATAATACTTACCATTCCATATATAAATTGGAAAACATACATGAATGGTTCAGATACAAAATGATCATAATGATTAGGTTACAAAATAAACATAACAACCTAAAGCCTTACTAGCCAGGATTGAACCCGTAATACTTAGTAGGCTATATACAAAATGACTAGCCATAACATGATCTAATCTATGAACTGCTACCAGCCTCCTCTGGCAGCTCTGGCTGTGCAGGACCTCCAGCGGGTCCCTGCTGTCCCTGCAGTGCGGTAACCTATCCCTGTAGTGCTGCCACCTGTCCCTGTAGTGTGGTCACCTGTCCCTGTAATGACTGCATCACTGTCAATGTCTGTATAAGCTGCTGCTGTCGGGTACGATCAGCTGTCCTCAACTCTCTCATCTTTGTAGATCTCCTATGGTCTGCCTTTAGCATCTCTTAAGTCACAGCCTGTCTCCTGCGATCAGCAGTATGCAACTCTCTAATCTTTGACATCTGACCCAATACGGTAGTATGCAGTGACATAACCTCTCCGTGGGCAAGATCTCTCGCATCCATTGATCACCTCCAAGCCTCTTGGGATAATCTAGCCTCTGTCTCCATTAGATGAAGTGTATATGCATGTGGCTTAATAGTTCTATCTCTAATAACGCATAATGAGACCGACCAGCCAATAGCTGTCTCTAACAACTCTGCTCATCGTCTAACCCGCGTATAAACTCATCCTTGTATTGCCTAACCCTAGTCCCCTAAATGCTGTCATATGTCCGACCCAGAACTCCGGTCATTAACTAATTGGTGCCCCTGCAGGGTCTCAACTATCTCATCCCACGAGTCGGTGATCCCATATCTAACCTCTCTCTTCGGATCACGCAGGATCTCCCTATCCATAGTAGCTACAAAGCCATAGTCTGCCCTAAGACCTCCAGCCGGTCTAGCAACAGCAGCAGATGAGCTCTCTCCTACCTCATATCTAGGACCAAGAGCGATACCTAACCTCTTTTGAGGTGGTAATGTAACCTCGGTCGTCCACCTAGGACTAGTAGAGGGTAGTAAAATCAATGGTGGTTATGAAGTAGGAACTGATATGGGCAAGGTGGTGGTATCCCTGATGATGGTGCATCTGATATGGTAGGGGAGAGTATGAAGGGTGGTGGTAATGGTAGAGAATGTGAAGTAGATGCAACCTTAGCACTCAACCGGATCATAGCAGCTCGATAGCCCAATGAATGAATAGGGCTAGGAGGTGGTGTTGAAGATAACACAGGTGAGGGTGGTGATAGTGGTAGTGATGGAGATGTAAAGCAGGGATATGGTGGAGAATGTATCCTGGGGAAAGTGGTGAAGACCATGGTAAGAGTGGTGATTGATGGTGGAGTAAATATAGGCGAGAAGTCTGCAACCTCTGCATCAGACCATTACTGGTGTAGGAACTGAGCTGGAATAGAAATCATAGCTGTCAAAGGATATGCAGGGTGTGGTGGTGTGAGGCCGCAGACTTGTCAGTCCCCTCGAACGGCTCAGTCTCCCTCCGCAAGACTGGGGCCTATCAGCAAGCTGGTAAAAGGCCAACTACAGATTCCGGCAGAGCTGGGTGCTCCACTCCTCCACACCTCATCAGCCTCTAAGTCAACATCATCAATCATATCCTCCTCTGATGGCTCACCGCTCGACTCCGTCATCTCCTCCATCACAAGATAGTTAACAGGATCCTCCTCGAGGTCCTCATCGTCATCCTCCTCCGGGTTTGCCTCAGGATTGGACTTCGGGACATAGTCAGGTGACTGAGCAGTGGGTGAGGCATCCTTAGCATATGGCTGATCCTTAGCAACAATCTCATCATCAGCATGCTCTGGGCCTGGAACATAATCTGGCGAAGGTGGTGCCTGCTCTGGCTCCTCAGGGCCAGGCACGTAATCTGGAGAGGGTGGGGCCTGAAGAGCGGCCTCCACTGGGTCCTCTGCATCTAAGCCAGCTTAAGGTACACGTGAACATCGGCTCTCGGTATCCTAGAGTTCGAGTAAAACCGTCAAATGGCTGGAAACCTCCGTGTATTTAATCCCCGATTCATCCGAATCTAACAAGACTGAATCTAAAAATTCAAAAATAGCTTATACTAGTATTTAATATAAGACTCTATATAGTAATATACATTTATATATCATAACATGTATATCATATTAATGCCATCTAGTCCACCAACTAATGCAACAAGTATGTATGTCATGAATGTATGCACGTATGAATGTCTCGTGTAAACCCCTTTGTATGAATTCAATGTTTGAAAACGGTTATAGTCCAGCAAAAACATTTGACCTGGTTCTCTATAACCTTGGCTCTTGATACCAATCTGTAACACCCCCAAATTGGGTCGCAGCGGAATAAGGGTCCGGGGCGTGTTACTTCTCAGATCAAAAACACAAGATATATATAGAACGACCAAAAAGTCGTTTTAAAACTGATACATTGGATTTAACAAATGTTTGATACAAATAGCCCGAAGCTTTAACTTGTTCATTGTTATTATTACAAAGATACTGGTTCACAACACATGAGTTTCCCAAAACATAATGCAACCATATCTTTAGCATGACATCCCAAAACAAAATCACCAATGTATCCTTGGCACCTTATGCTTACTGATCTCCTAAAAAACATTGCTTTAAAACGTCAACAATAATGTTGGTGAATTCATAGGTTTTATAAATCATATAATTGTAGGACCACAAGATTTTCCCCAAGTGTAATGATAATGACAACAGATGGTAGACATCATAATAAATGTAATTAGCGTTGCACCTAAGCTCATGACACTGAATAGCTCGACCATAACGAATACAATAATAAATGGCCTACATTGCCCATGATGATGTTCTAACCCGCAACATCCTATGTTCGACATGGTATACGTTCGTTTGCCCAGTGATAGCTAATCACCCGAACGGGGGATGCAATCCAAAAGATCTATTACATAACATTTCGTGCTCAACAATCCATAACTGACAGTTCATGATAAAGGGCTCAACGAGGGTATCGCACTTGGCAGAAACACGTAATCATAATGTAAAACTATCCACGTTGTGACAATTTAAAACAATGCATGTTTCTCACCCCAAAAACTTATAAAACAAATCATGTAAAACGTGGGGCTATGAACTCACCTTGAGTGAGCGAATATCAAGTATATCACAAATAATGCGTCACGCAAATCGTCAGATGCAACCTATTTAATTTAAGGTCGTATAAGTACTAATCACATTGGGTAACTACTTACCAAATATCATACTATATAGCTAATCACCATCATCTATTGTTATAGGTAAAATTGTGTTTAAATAAGTTAAACGTTATAATTTCCGTTGTAGAAAAACTGGCGTAACTTTCGCGTTTCAAGTCTGTTTCTTGCGTTTCTTATGTCCACGTTTTTGTATTAAGACGAGTTATCAATATTTGACATTTTCATATTTTTAGTCCCCTGATGAACAGTACTTTTTACTGTTCACACCAGTTATAAAGTTATTTTTATAGTTTTAGTTATCGTAAAACCCGTAAAACGTCGTATTTTATTCGTTATAGCTCCATTTTTAGCGATTCTTTCGAGCACGTTCTTGTTATTGAAAGTCCTATCTATTTATGAGGTTTACAAAAATATATGTTTCTGTCATGAATAGTAACTTTTATAAAAATAGTTTTATAAAAGTATTTATTGTCGTAAACTCGCGTAATCCGTAACTTCTTTGTTATTTATTGAAAAATTACGTTTATTATCATTTTGGAATCCTAAAAATATGTACAATTTGTGAAAAATACTAAACTTTCTGTTTTAGAAGTATTTTATAATTGGCTTTTATAAAGTTCATTTTATAAAACTAGTATTAACGTAAATCGTATTTTTATCGTTATCTACTGTTAGTAATGCCTTTTTTCAAAGTTTCATACTTTTTGGAAAATCGTAATGAGACGTACTATTTTTATAAAAATATAAAATGGTCAGGTTGTATGTCGAATTAAAACAGAAAGTTTGGATGTCTTTCTTGAATTCATATGTAAACTTTGTTTTTAAATCTTTCAACTTTGTAAATTACCACAAGTCTTTTATACCATATATATTATATGTCTTACATATAATAAAGTCCATTAGTCCATCTCTTGTCTAAAAGTCCATGATAACAAGTCTATAACAACTCTTTTAAACCATAATTTTCTTAAATATACTTTATTTACTAGTTTATACATGAATCTTTTATACATTAATCAAAAGTGTACAATATCTATACTTCCATTGTATCCTCATTTTAGCATCCATATAACATAAATAAAGTCCATGAAACAAGATTAACTAGCTTTGCCATGAACTTTTTACTTGAAAACTTATTAAGGTGAACTTTTTAAAACCCTAATTTGTACATATCCATTTTTACACTAAATCAACATGGTACAATACTTTTACATCTATTTTAATATGATATCATTAACATCATAACATTTGTAAAAGTGTATGATAAGTGTAAAATACACATATCCGTTTGTACCTAAAACAACCCAAATAAACCCAAAACAGACCAAAAATGGCAAAAATATGCTTGTATCTATGTTTTGTGTATGCATTTTTTATGGATAAGTCAAAAATCACAAGAAAACAATCAAAAGCGAGCAAACACGGACACGAGAATCAGAAGAGTACAAAGCCGAAGCCTCAAAAGTCCAAAGCCTTAGCCAATTTTCATACTATAAGGCCAATCTTTGCATCTTTCGAAAGTTCTTTTAAACTTAAAAAGAAAGAAATGAAAGAGAGGGGCCAAATGTGTTTAAATTCCCAAACTACCAAACAGTTTTTAACATTCCAAAAAGAAGCGTGAAACCACTTTTACTATTCATCGTCTCTCCCATTTTCACTGCCATGGTAAAACAAGGGGCAAATCAAAATTAGAGGGTGCGTTGGTCAATTCAAGGAAGCTCAAGCACAAATGAAGGGTCAAATTAGTCTAATCAAGGGATACTTTCTCCTAGCCAAGCTCCAAAGGCCACAACTCAGCAATGAAGCACAAATTGTGCTGTGTTTGTGCTAAACTTACACACAAAACTAACTACAAACGTACCACATCAAAGAATGCCACTCAGGCAATCACATTGTCCACAACATCCTTGATCAAACTGCCACATTGATGATCAAAAGATTGATTAAAACTGAATGGAGAGATTGAAGACTGGAGAGCAGTGGCTAGAGGACCTAAGAAGCTTCACTGGGCACTATAAATAGGCCTCATTCTCAACACACAAAAGGAGTCTTGAATTTTTCTTTTTAATCTAGTTTTTACATAATTCGTATTTTATTTCTTAAATGTAATTTCCTTTTTCAAGTATTGTAATCAGCTTATTCAATTAATGAAATTCAGTTTTTAATGTTTTAAATTCCGTTTTCTAAGCTCTCATTTAAAGTCATAAGCTCTCTTAATAAGCCATATTGTCTCATAAGCTAATAAGCTCATTTAAAAAGCTCTTTCAGTCTATAAGCTGAAATAGAGCTGTTTGAATTCAGTATTAACCTTATCTAAACCTTAAATCAGTTTAATCTCATATGGATCTTATTGTATCTAAGCTTTTGGAAGGGGATCTTACCTTGGAAGAGATCCCAAGGACTTATACTCTAGCTTATTCATAAGCTAGAGAGCTTGTAGCTGCCTTAATTGGTCCTCTTGTTTAGCTAGAGGAGTTTGTAAGTTTCTCTTTCATTTACCTTTAAATTCTAGTTTTAAATTTTGAAATTATTGCTTGCTATATTTAGATCTGTTTATTTGCTTATTCTCTTTGCTTGTTAGCGTTCAAATTTCTCTTCTAGTGCAATTTAGTTATATGTTTCCATCTGTTTTTGCTTAAATAGTTATAGATCTTTAGTTATCAATTTCTGTCATAAAAACTCCATAAAAACTATCCAAAAATATAAATTATGTTTACATAGTTTATGATCTTAAGATTAAAGCTTATTCAGTTGTTTAATCATGATTGTTAAGTTTGTTTTAAGCTAGTTTTTATCTGGTATTTAGTGTCTGTTCATTAAAAAGCTTTTCTCAAATCTGTCATAATGGTTAAGTAGTGTTTGGTTTAGTGCACTCTTAATTTTCACTGGCAGTATTAACATAAGTTAATACTGCTGAGCCTTTTACACTAGCATAACAAACTTCTAAGTTAGTACTGCTTTTACAAGTTAGTACTGTTAGCTTTAATCTCAGTAGAGTTTAGTTTAGTTTTAGCTTATTTAGATTTAGTTTTCATTTTCTAGCTTATCTCATTGCTTATTTAGTTTTCAAAAGTCAAAAAAAAAAATTTGCACTAGCAGTACTTCCTCTTGAAAGTACTGCTGAATATTTACACTAGCAGTACTTACCATAAGTAAGTACTGCTGTGTTCTTAGCTTAATTTAGATGAGTAATTTTAGGAATTAGCTTATCAAATTTAGTAGGACTTAAGTTTTAATATAGCTTAATACATTTTAAGTCTTAATTTGCAATTTCTAGCTTATTTTCCTAGTTAAATTCAGCTGTCAAAAGTCATAAAAACCTAAAAAATCCAAAAACAGTACTTAGAATCTTTAGTGTCTTAATCTGTTAAATCAGCCTTTAAGTCTAGATTTTATAGCTTATTTAGATGGATAAAAAGTAGTTTAATAAGTTCTTAAAGTTTCAAAGTCTAATTTCTCTTAAAAAGGCTTTTAGCTTATTTTGATTTTGTGTTACTTTGCTTATTTCCTGAGTTTGCTTATTTCATGATCAATTTCAGTAGCATAAAAGTAGTTTAAGCTTTAGTTTATTTCATTATAGATTAAAGGTGGGGGGGGGGGGGGGGGGTGGGGGGGGGGGGGGGTCCCGGGGGGGGGGGGGGGGGGGGGGGGAGGTTTTATCATATGGGGGGGGGGGGGGAGGGGGGAAAAGCTCTTTAGAACTTCTTTCCTTTTTCATTTTGATCTAGTTTTGAGTTTTCTATAGCTTATTTTCTAAATCCAAGGGATAAGCCCTCCTTCTGTAACAGCGTAAAGATAAGCTCTTTTAGAGCTTATTTTGTGAGTTTTCAGGGCCCGAGTAGCTTTATTAATCTTGTTTCCCAACCTGTCTTCCTTACAAACTTTTGCTTCTTTGAGTTTTTCATTTAAGCTCTTTAAAATTTCGAATGCTTATGGACTTATTTGTTGACGGGATAGATTCGTCAAGGTAGAAAAAGGTAACTTTCGATTTTCCATTGTTTTTTTCAGTTAGTCCCCCTCCGTAGTTTCTTAGGTTTTTGCACACATTGTCCTTAGTTAAGTTTGTTAATAAGAATTATTAGGTTTTAATTAATAATTAGGGTTAAGTTTTAATTAGTTTTAATTAAACTTTTATAAAAAATAAAAATTAGGGCTTTTATTTTTAATAATTTTCTACACTTTTTCTTAATTTAGTAAAATTTTAGTTTACATTTTTAGGGTTAAATTTTAGTCTAATTGCTTTCTAGTTGCGTTTCCGTATTTGTTAAATGTTATATTTTATAAAACCAAATATCTTTGCTCATTCAAATCAGGATCCGAACTTAAAACGTGGTTTCAATTTCACTTAGTCAATGTGAAACGAACCCCTGGTGTCATACTTGCCCCGTTCAAACATACGTTATTATATATTATATTATATATATTTTTGAGAGTGAATTTTATCAAGGGTAACTTGGTAATCTTCTTAATTACTCTTAGGATTATATTATTTTGTGATATATTTTAGGTATTAATAAACTGCAATCAGTTTTTGGCGCCGTTGCCGGGGACTAGTGTTTACGATTCCTACGTTTTTGTTTTGATTGGTTTGAAAGACCTTTCGTCCTCGAAAGTTTCATTCTTGTTTTTAAAATTCAAAAAAAAAAAAAAAAAATCAAAAATATAAAAAGTAAAAAATATTTTCCTTTTCTTTTTAGTATAAGTAAAAGATAAAAAAAAAATAGAAAAATCAAAAACATAAAAAATTGTCCTTTAAAAAAGAAATAAAATAAACAAAGTTGGTAATCGAACACCAACAAATAATATCTTCTATTGAGATATTATCATTTCAATTTCCGGTGAACTTGCAATTGTTCCCAAATCGTAATCAAAGATTTAACACTTGCCTTTTGTGTCTCTACCAAGTACGGCTCACCTTGAAAAGAAATTTTCAAGAGCTACCGTGAAGTAGTTGATTATTTGGTTTAAGTCTCTTTCGTGTAACCGTTAAAATTTGTCAAAAAAAAAAAAAAAAAAAAATTAGTGTAAAGTTTTGCTTTTTAATTGTTAGTTTTTCTTTTTATGCGCACTCGTTCGCAATCTCGTAGACGTCGTCAACAACAAACTCTTCCGGTTGTTGAAAATTTTGAGTTAGAAGATCCAATTGTTGATGAACAAAACGGTTGTTCCAAATGGCCGACAATCGAACAATGGCCCAAATGTTACAAGCACCCATCGAGGGGTATGAAGATGCTATAGTTATTCCACCAATCAATGCTAACAATTTCGAGCTTAAGCAACCTTTAATCAATCTTGTGCAAAGTAATAAGTTTACGGGTAGACAAGATCCCCACAATCACCTTCGATTTTTTAACAAAGTCACTTCAACGTTTAGACATCCAGAAGTTCCGAACACTTGGTTTAAATGCTTTTGCCTATCCCCTTTATTCGTCTAGACGGTGAGCCCCGAGATTGGTGTTTAGAAAAAGGAACCTCCTAGATCAATTCTCACAATATGGAGGGACCTTGTTTCAAATTCATAAACCATATTTCCCACCTCAAAAAACCACTTACAAACGAAATGATATCATTACTTTTTAATCAAAAACGCAAAACGAAGCCTTCAACAAAGCATGGAACTTTTTTAAAGGAACTCCTTCGTCATGCCCACCATGTGCTTTTCAGAACCCATCCAACTCGATAACCTTTTACATTCTTTGAATTCAAACGATCAAGATAGCCTTAGATTCTGCACAGTGGCAATTTCTGACAAGATGCCTTCACGAAGGTTTGAATTATTGAAAGGCAAGTCAAAAGTCGTTACTCCAAGAAGTCGTGCTACTGATTCAAGAGTGAGTACGGATGCTCCTCTTCAATTCTACATCTTCTAATAAATCTTTCGATATGCAACAAATAGCCGCTTCACTCGGGATAAGATGATTATCAAGAGGTAACCAAATGATGAATCAACATGAAAGCTTTATTGTTACTACTACCTGCGACACCGTCAAAGCAGTTGAGGAAGTTTGTGTCACTTGTGGATCAAATCACCATTTTAATCATTGTCTGTTAACTCGAGGTGGAAACGATTTTCCTGTTTTTCAAGATAACATCCAGCAATTTCAACAAACCGCAGCTGTTGGCAATTTTCTCCAAAGAACCCAACCTTCCAATTTGGCAAGTCAAATGAGACCAGACCGGTGTTACAATCATCCGAATGTCCAAACCCAACCAAATACTGTTATCAATGAACCAATTCTAACTTCAAAACCAAAACCTGTGGAGGAAACTTAAATCAAAACCGTCAAAACAACCAGAATAAATTTATATCAATCTCCCACCATATCAAACACCAACCAATCAACCACCAATACAATCAAGTATTTACTACCAACCTCCAACAAAGTAGTGTTTTGAAAACAAGATTTTGAAAGCTACGTTTCCCCCACCCCCCCAAAAAAAAAAAAAGGGGCAAAACGATGCTATATTGAAGAATGTTGCATAATCCAAATCAAGGTTTGCAAATCGAAATGGCAAATGTTACAAGTTATGTTAACAAGCCATTGCACCAAGTTTGATGAATTTAGGCAATAACCAACCAAAACTTCAAGTTCTTTAACCTAGCATAACCATTTCCAAACCCAATAAGTGAATGAAAGCCAAAGCAATTATCAACTCGTAGTGGTGAATTTCATACGAAGGACCTTGAAGAAGTAAGACCCATCGAAGCAATCTTGCTTTGGCGTCTTTCTTGTTGAAAAGGTATTTCAAAACGGAGTGGTCCGTGTAAACAACACTCTTGTTCACGATTAGATATGATCGAAACTTCTCAAAAGCGTAAACTACTGCAAGCATCTCTTTCTCAATTATTGTGTAATTTGTTTCTGCTTCAGTCATCGTCTTGCTAGCATAATGAATTGGTCGGAAATGCTTCTCAATCCTTTGTCCTAAGACCGCACCGATTGCATAATCACTTGCATCGCACATGATTTCAAAAGGTTGGTCCCAATTTGGAGCAATGAGAATTGGAGCTTCGGTCAACTTCTTTTTCAATGTTTGAAAGGCTAGAATGCAATCTTCTGAAAAAATGAAAGGAGTGTTTTTCTCTAAGAGATGGGTCATGGGTCAAGAAATTTTAGAAAAGTCTTTGATAAATCTTCGATAGAATCCAGCATGCCCAAGAAAACTTCGAATCCCTTTGACTGTTGTTGGATGAGGAAGCTTAGAAATTACATTAACTTTGGCCTTATCGACTTCAATTCCTTTTCTAGAGATCTTATGTCCTAAAACAATGCCTTCTTTAACCATGAAATGGCTCTTTTCCCAATTTAGTGCTAATTTAGTGTCTTCACACCCTTTAAGCATTCTATCTAAATTGGCAAGACACGAGGAAAAAGAATCTCCAAAAACTAAGAAATCGTCCATTAAAACTTCCATCGTTTTCTCTATCATATCGTGAAAAATGGCCATCATGCAACATTGAAAAGTTTTGGGAGCATTGCACAATCCGAATGGCATTTGACGGTACGCGAAAGCTTCGTATGGGCACGTAAAAGTAGTTTTCTCTTGATCTTTAGGTTCAATGGGGATTTGGAAGTACCCTAAAAAACCATCTAAGAAACAATAAAACTCGTTGCTGGCTAATCGTTCTAACATTTGGTCCATAAATGGCAACGGAAAATGGTCTTTACAAGTTGCTTCGTTTAACTTTCGATAGTCGATGCAAACTCGCCATCCTGTGACTAATCTTATAGGCACCAGCTCATTTTCTTCGTTCTTGACAACGGTCATACCACCTTTTTTAGGAACACAATGGACTGGACTAACCCATAGACTATCCGATATTGGATAAATCAATCCCGCGTCAAGAAGTTTTTCTACTTCTTTCTTGATGACGTCATGGATTTTAGGGTTAACCCTCCTTTGATGTTGCACTGAAGGTAAGTAATCATCTTCTAAAAGGATTTTGTGTGAGCAAAACTCTGGATCTATGCCTCGGATATCAGAAAGTTTCCAAGCGATTGCTTGTTTTCGGTTTTTCAGAACGTTAATGAGTGAGGTCTTTTCATCTTGGCTTAAATCTTTTGAAATTATGACTGGAAGTTTGTTATTTTCCTCTAAGAACGCATACTCGAGATGCGGAGGTAACTCTTTAAGCTCGACTTCGGGAATTTCATCTTTTGGTTCAAGTGAAGGCTGCTTTGGTTCAATAACTTTAAGATCTTTTTGAATTCCGGGGTAGTAATCTCCTTGGTCTGGTGAAGGTAATGGATCACTGTTGAGAAGTGCATCAAGAATGAGAATGTCACCCTCGGGATCAAAGTACGTAGCATTGAAAACTGGTGAAACTGGTTCATCATCGATTGCTATAAAAGCATCGGCTTCTTCAAAGAGTAGAAAATCGCTTTCATCAAAAGGAGTAAGTGTTGGAGATGAAGTAGAAACAATCGGATCGAAGTGCGGAGAAGGATTGTTGTAAGCAACGGAATCGGAAAATCCAAGTACTTCTTGTGAGTACTCTTCACATGTGACATCAATGAGGTCAACTTTCTTTAATGATTCGAGATTGTTGTATGAGATGGAAGGTGCATCACCACATTTAAGGGTTAACGATTGATCATCATTCCTAAGAGTAATCTCTCCTTCGTAAACATCGATTAAAGCATGAGCCGTCCTAAGTTCATCTTGTGCTTGTTATTGATTAATTTTAGCTTTTACTCTCCCAAATCATTGATCTCATTCAACTCAATTTCTGATGTATCGATTCTTCTGCACAGCTCGTTGGGGAAAACGACCGGGAACATTCATATCATACTTCTCGGTGTCATGTATTGTTTCTAGCATTATACTTACTATATATTATATATTTTATTATATATTATATATAAGAGGTGTAGTTTAGCACAAATCAGTCGCGTACACTTTTGGGTGTTTGCCACAAGTGTTGACAATATGTTGAACACCTTGGGTACATTTAGCCTAGTCTGCTCGACGCACCCCCATACCTTTTGACCCATTATCGACCTAGATAATAACCCCGTTACGCGAAACTTATAAAGATAAACTAATAACCATAAAAGCCACAAATCCATTAGGGTTCGTTTTTTTTTGTTCTAACGTTAAGTCCACGAACCGCAATCTTCTTTCAAAACTCGGGCCACGCACTCAGCGCCCGCTGAAAATAAACTATATTTTTCTAAGTGTTAAAACTGCCTTGTGACCCACGCATGTTTAGTCTAATTTTTTTACTACTTAAACGACGTATTTAGACGAAACTTATTTAACGAAAGTTGTAGACTACCCAGCGGAGTTTTCAAATATACTTTTACTTTTTAATGTCGTCAACTAACGAACCCGTAAATTGGTTGTAAAACTCTAAGTCGCTTCATGTTAAGACTTAGAAAAATGTACGCTTAACTCAAATAGTAAACGTCAACGTTTCGTCAAATTCATTAACGTACTTATAGACCAAACCAAGGGGTGACCCAAACTAATATTTTAAAGTATATACGACCTAGTTTCTTAAAGGTCCGAAGTCGTAAATTATATACTTATAATTTGACCACGTTGACCCGATAAAGTTGATCATTTTTAAAACGAGAAAATGTTTTCAAATATCATTATTTCAAATATCGTTCAAGCACACACTAGGGACAAGATTTGCAAGTATTTATATTATTATTTTTCTGTTAGTGAATATGTATTATTTATTCATAGGTTGCGGATAAAGTCTTTTGCATCGTTTTTTGTGTCACTACCTTGCTTCTACATTATCATTACTTGATGTGAGTTTATAGTCCACACTTTTATACTTTTTCAATCATTTATTAAATCTTGGGGATGAGATCATGTTTGTTTTACAACATGGATGCAAGTACATTTTAAATTCAAATATTACGAGTTTGCCTAAGTAGCTATAACCCACTATGCCCACCATCATGAACTGTTAATTGCATAGATGTAATTGTTAATTGCATTATGTGAGCGCGAATGTTATGAATAGATCTATTTGGGATTAACATCCCCGTTCGGGCAAGTAGCGCTTGCTAGTTTACCGGTTGGCCAGAAACGACGAACGTATACCATTTGGATTCATGGATGTTACGGGTTGAACATCCACATTGGGCAAAGTCATTTTTATGTATTTGATATACATACATTGTTTAGCTTCGGTGTCATGAGCTTAGTGCATTTCGTAATACATTTTTGTGATACTGTATTTGTTACATTATTACAGGGAAATCTTGCTATCCACTTCATTAACTTTATAAACCTATAAATTCACCAACATTATTGTTGACAGTTTAAACATGTTTTCTCAGGTCAATAAGGTACAAGTCACGGATACATTGGCTGGTCGTCATTTGAAGTCTCATTATCATAAAGATTTGCATGCATTACATTTTGGAATATTGTTATGTTGTGAAATCTTTATTTTTACAAGATAAACAAGTTAAGCCCATGAGCTTTTTGTATCGAACCATTTATGAAATCTAATGTATCAGTTTTAAACGATCCTTATAATGGTCGTTCTCATATCTTGTGTTATTGATCTATGAAGCAATACCCCCGGAACATCATATTTTATTGTGGCCCATTTTGCGGGTGTTACAGATTGGTATCAGAGCCAAGGTTATAGAGAACCAGGTCAAACGTTTTTACTTGGTCTATAACCATTTTCAAGCATTGTGTCATTTTAAAAGTTTTTAAAGGGACATACATATATTACTTATTTGCATTTAGTATACATGCTTGCATGACATGCACCATTTTAGCATTAGTCGATTTGCTAAGTGCTTACATAGTTTATATATGTGTTGGTATTTCGTTACGTATATTATCGATGGTCTTATATAATATACTTATACAAGTTTATATTATGGTTACAGATTTGACATGTCTTCAGACAACGCATCATCCACTGTTACCTATACGTCTGTATCTTCCGATTTAAATGGACCATCATCATGGGGTATCCCACTCGAGAATGCTGGCGAGATTCCGGATATGGACCCGTACGAGGAGGTCGCCCAACAAGGGCAGGAACACCCACTGTCACCTGCCTATGTACCTGATCCTAACAAAAAGCGGTTTATAGACGAAAGAGACTTAAACCAAATAATCAACTACTTCACGGTAGCTCTTGAAAATTTCTTTTCAAGGTGAGCCGTACTTGGTAGAGACACAAAAGGCAAGTGTTAAATCTTTGATTACGATTTGGGAACCAACAAGTTCACCGGAAATTGAAATGATAACACCTCCGTTGAGAATGTTATATTTTGGTAATTTTTACCAATTGGTGATTTTTATTTCTTTAATTAAAAGGAAGATTTTTTTATATTTTTGATTTTTCTATTTTTTTTATCTTTTACTTATACTAAAAAGAAAAGGAAAATATTTTTTTTACTTTTTATATTTTATAATTTTTTTTGGATTTTTGAATTATGAAGCAAAAACAAAACTTTCGAGGATGAAAGGATCTTCAAACCAAATCAACAAACACAAAACGTAAGATTCTTGACACTAGTCCCCGGCAGCGGCGCCAAAAACTGATTCGTAGTTTTACGTACCTATAAAATATATAATAAAAATACTACTTAGGTAAATCCCAACTATTCACCTTTATCTAAGGTAAAAAGTTAAAACTTACAAAAATAATATAATATATATAATATACGTATGTTTAACCGGGTAAGTATGATCACCCGGGTCGTTATCCCCAACGACTAGTGAAATTGAAACCACGTTTAGGTTCGGATCCTGATTTGAATGAAGCAAAGATATTTTGGATAAGCTATTACTACGAAATTAAGAAGCAACAAATAATGACAATTAAGCAAATAAACAAATTTTAAATCCTAAAAATGTAAACTAAAATTTTACTAGATAAAGAAAAATTGCCGAAGATTATTAAAAACAAAAGCCCTAATTTTTATCTTTTTATAAAAGTTTAATTAAACTAATTAAAAATCAAACCTAAATACTAATTAAAATTAATAAACTTAATTAAAAACTTAACTAAGGACTAATGGTGCAAAAACCTAAGAAACTAACGGGGAAACTAACAAACTAACGGAGGGACTAACTGAAAAACAATTAAAATCGAAAAAGTTTTTTACACTGTGCAATCTAACCCAGAGAATCTATCCCGACACAACTAAGTCCAATAAAGCATTCGATAATTTTAAAAGGCTTAAATGAAAAACTCAAGAAGCAAAGTTGTAAAGGAAACCACTGGGGGAACAAGATTATAAAGGCTACTTGGGCTGGAAACCACAAATAAACTCAGCTTATCTTTAAGCTGTTACAGAAAGGAGGGCTTATCCCTTGGTTCTAGAAAATAAGCTATAGAAAACTCAAAACTAGATCAAAATGAAAAAGGAAAGAAGTTCTAAAGAGCTTATGATATGCTTAATCTATAAATGAAAAGAAACTAAAGCTTAAACTACTTTTATGCTACTGAAATTGATCATGAAATAAGCAAACTCAGGAAATAAGCAAAGTAACACAAAATCCAAGCAAGCTAAAAACCTTAATAAGCTAAACTAGACTCTAAAACTTTCAGGACTTACTAACCTACTTATATCCATACTATAATGAACTATAAAATTCTAGACTAAAAAGCTAACTTTAACAGATTTAAAAATCCTAAGGGACTCCAAGACTGTTTTTGGATTTTTCAGGCTTGTTATGACTTTTGACAGCTAAATTATACTAGGAAAATAAGCTAGAAATTTCAAATTGAGATTTAAAATCCATTAAGCTATATTAAAACTCAAATCCTACTGAATTTAATAAGCTAAATCTTAAAATTACTGTTCTAAATTAAGCTTAGAACACAGCAGTACTAACTGAGGTTAGTACTGCTAGTGTAAAAACTCAAGTACTTTTGCTGAAAGTACTGCTGATGCAATTTGATTTTTAGACAGAATTAAGCCTATGAATAAGCAGAAAATGAAAACTAAAACTGATTTATAGAATAAGCTATAACTAAATTTTAATACTACTTGAACTCTAGCATAATCTAAGCTAGCAGTACTAACTGATGAAAGCAGTACTAACTTGAAAGTTAGTACTGGTAGTGTAAAAGTTCAGCAGTATTAACTTATGTTAATACTGCTAGTGCAAATTAAGAGTGCACTAAACCAAACACTCCTTAAAAGCCATGACAGATTTGAGAAAAAGCTTTTTAAGAGAGATTTAATGAACAACTACTAAATTCCAGATAAAAACTAGCTTAAAACAAACTTAGCAATTATGATTAAACAACTGAATAAGTAAAATTATAATATCTTAACTAATTAAACTAATATTTTTGGATTTTATGAGTTTTTAAGACAGAAATTGATAACTAAAGATCTATAACTACTTAAGCAAAAACAGATGAAGACAAACAACTAATAAGCACTATAAGAAGGAAAAAAAAAAAATATTTAAACACTAATAAGCAAAGAAAAAAAGCAAATAAGCAATATATAAACATATAAGCTATAACTACGGCAATTTAAAATGAAATTAGAGACAATGAAAAGGAGAAACTTACTTGAATCCTTTAGCGAAACAAAAGGAACCAATTAACATCTACAATATCTCTATGCTTTTAGAAAAGCAAGTAAGAGTCCTTGGGATCTCTTCCAGTTAAGATCCCTCCAAAAGCTTAAAGTCCAATAAGATCCCGTAATAGATTATAACTGATTTAAGGGTTAATTAAGATTAATTCTGATTCAAACAGCTCTTATCCCAGCTTATAGACTGAAAGAGCTTAAAGAAGCTTATTAGACTTATTGAGACAATTTAGCTTTTAAGAGAACTTATACATATAAATGAGAACTATGAAAATGAGATTTAAAAACACTAAAGGACAAATTCATATAATTAAAAAGGATGATTACATTACTCGGAAAAAGGAAAAATACATTTAAGTAGAAGGAAAATACGAATTTAAGCTAAAAATTACATAAAAACTTGATTAAAAAGAAGACTAAAAATCGGATCCCCTGTGTGTGTGAGAATGAGGCCTATTTATAGTGCTAAGCTGAAGCTTCTAGGTCCTCTTGCCTTGCTCTCCCAACTTTTAATCTCTGCCATTCATTTCTTTAATCATTTAAGCTTCTATTGTGGCCGTTGGATTGATTTGTGGACACCTGAGGATTGCCAGCGTGTCATTCCTTTGATGTGACGTTTGTGTTAGTTTTGTGAGTAAATTAGCACAAAAACCCACCACTATTTGTGCTTCTTTCATTGATTTACGTGGCATTGAGCTTGGGCTAGGATAATATCCCATTGATAAGACTAAATTAAATAATCCCGCCATCTGTAAGAGAGACCTGAAATTGTCTCCGTAACCCTTTAATTTCATTGCCCCTTGATTTACACCATGGTAGTGAAAATGGGGGAGACGATGAATAGTAAAAGGGTTCCCGCTCCTTCTTTGACAGTTAAAAACTTTTGAACTATGGAATTTACACAAATGCCCCTCCTCTTTCTTTTCCCTTTTTCAAGTTATAAACATCTTTTGGAAATTGCAAGATTGGCCCTTGTGGCTTGTTATGAGAGGAAAGTGACTAAGGTTTGGGCTGAGGCTTGGCTTCGGCTTTGTACTCTTCTGATTCTCGTGTCCGTGCTTGCTCGCTTTTGATTGTTTTCTTGATTTTTTGACTTATCCATACCTGCACACACAAAACACAAATACAAGCATATTTTTGCCATTTTTTGGTCTGTTTTGGGTTTAATTGGGTTATTTTAGGTACAAATGGATATGTGTATTTTACACATATCAATGCTCTCATTGGCCAATTCCCAAAAGGAAGGACACGCGTACAATGAATGAAACACACCAAGGACTAGTATTTTGCACTAAAAGACTTGAAAAAGAAGCACAATGGCTCTGACACACGGAATGCCACGTTGGCAATCTGTGTGCTCACCAAAGTGATCCAACGACTTAAGATAAAGATCCAATGATTGGCAAGATTCATGGGCAGGGATTTATGAGAGCGTCTAACAAACTCCAGGACCTAGAAGCTTCTTTGAAGGCTATATAAAGCCTCTCACAATCACACACACGATATTTAGTTTTTAGCTTTTAAAATTTTTAGTTAAATTGTAATTTTTAGCTTTCAAAATTTGAGTTTAAGTAGTGTAACTTTTCAAACTTATTGTACTCTTAATTTCACCTTATTGTAATCAGTTTTAATATTAATGAAATCTTCCTTTGTTTTTACCTAATCCGTTTTACCTTATAAGTTTTTTTTAAATCCTCAAATTCTCATGTTATTGTTTCAAAAGCTCATAATAAGCTCATACAAGCTCTTTGAGTCTCTAAGCTCAAATTGAGCTATTAATAAGCTCTTAATATACTCAAACCAATAAAATCAGTCTTAATACCTTTGCTTATGGATTATGAGCTTTTGGATGATAAGCTTACAATGGAAGAGCTTATGGGACTTTTACTAGCTTATCATTGATAAGCTAGAGCTTGTAGACAGCTCATTTGAGCATTGATTAGCCTTTGTTTAGCTAAAGTAGATTGTAAGTTACAATTTCCATTTCTGTCTTAACTTTCACCTTATAATTTTCTTAATCTGCTTATACTCTTGCTTATTTGAGCTTAATTATGTTTCATTATGCTTATTAAGTAGATTAGATTATCGGTTTTCATATTATGTAGCTTAGATCTTATAATTTGTCACTATGTCTTTAGAAATCATAAAAATCCAAAAATAAGTAGCTTAGTTAATAGCTTATTGTTCTGCTTATTTGTTAGCTTAAATTTGATCATTAGGTTCAATTATAGCTTGTAGTCATATGGTAATTGCAAATCTAGCTTTAGATTTTTTTTTCATAAGCTTAATTGGATTTAAAATGATTAAGGGGGTGTTTGGCTCAGCAGTACTGATTGGTGCTAAACTACACCTCTTATATATAATATATAATAAAATATAAAATATATAGTAAGTATAATCCAGAAACAATCAATAAAACCGAGAAGTAGTATAGAATATCCCCGGGTCGTTTATACCCAACGAGGCTGTGCTGAAGAATCGATACAGTCAGAAAATTGGAGTTTGAATGAGATTAATGATTTGAGAGTGTAGAAAGCTAAATTAATCAATAACAAGCAAAAACAATTGAGAAAAAAAACCTAAAAATGAAAGCTAAATAACTTAAATCCTAAAACGGGTACGAAAAACGATGGTCAAAAACCT
>BQNB010017480.1:0-69871 GCA_026074375.1 Tanacetum coccineum
CGAAGAATGAAAATAGATATTTATGTTAGAGTGTTAGACAATGAATAAATCTCGTTGGTTATGATTTATTATTGATCATCATTTATAATGGTAAAATCCTAATATAATAAACCCACAAACCGGCCTTGGGCCTATTATCCACTAATAACCCCCGCAGTCTGAGTGGGGGAATCGCGAAAGCTTGAAGAAAAAAAAAACATTAACGTAATAAACGCATAACTTTAGTTGACTCGTAACAAAACCGTACCAACGGTCGACTTTAGTCAAGGTCGGCTAAGTCGACTAGTAACAACACCGTACAAAAACGGTCGACTTTAGGGACCGGTACCAACAGTCAACTTTAGTCGACTGGTAACAAAGTCGTACGAACAATCAACTAACAAACAAACAATAAAACAACTAACTTTTTTATAAATAAAAGACAAATATTACTATGCTAATAGATAAAGTAATAGTATCTCTATTATTAAAACCAGGAAAAAGACCCTCTCATGTTCATTTGAACATGAGAGGTAATGTTCTGTTTATCTGATTGTACATTTGATTATTTTAATCAAATGTACAATCACATAAAGCAGAACATTACCTCTCATGTTCAAATGAACATGAGAGGATCCTTATCCTTAAAACCAACGTGTTGTTATCCTCATTCTTCTTTATAGCAGACTCACTAGTCAAAGGGTATACTGGTCCAACTTGTTTCTTGGTGGTGCACTGATATGAGGATACTTAGGGTTCATACGAGTCTTCAATGTCTTTGGACGATGGAAGGTAAAATTGGTCTACTTCTTTGCTTTCTTTTTGAAGGTTGATCCGGTTTTCACAGCAGGCGCCATTGTTAAATGACGTGGAAAATTTTTAGGGTTTTTTTTAGATCGGTATTTGATAATTGAGGAGAGGGTTAGGGTTTGGTTTTTGATACCATGTTAAATAATGAATAAACCCCGTTGATTATGGTTTATTATTCTAATACCTTAAACTCACAAACCAGGCTTGGACCTATTATGCACTATGTTGGAAACACGAAAAGTGTCGGTCACTTCCAAGTTGTAATAGTCTTAGCTCGTAGTTTATGTAATGATTAGATTAGTAATCTAGTTCGGCCCAAGACCCATGGGAAGCCCATTAGAACCCATGGGCCGGCCACAATAAGAAGTATATAATCCCTCTCCAAGGCTAGGAGAGGGGTTGGTTGTTCCATTTGTCACATTCCATCTTAATAAACTTCACCCATTTTCCATCCATTCTATCTCTAACATCACAACCCACATCTCACTCTTGTTCTTGGTTTGATCATAAGATTACATGTTTCTTCAATTGGTATCAAGAGCCATGGTTCTATCTTGGTCCCTTTAGTTTTTTCATTGTGTTTATGGTTTTCGTTGTGGTTTTTAGCTTATTTTTGGCTTATTATTGAGATTATTGGTTTCGGTTTAACGTGGCTCAATTTCTTTTCTTTTCTCTTGATTATTTTATTTTCTAATCGTACATGACAACTTGTTTACAAAAAACACAATTTTTTTTTTTTCATAATAGCGTGTGCTTCAATGTTCACTAAATAATTTGTTTTCCTATTGGGCTTATGATCAACAGTGGGTGCGAATTGGTTAGTCAACAAAAGGGTGTGTTTTTAGTTTGAAAAAAAAGGAGAGACACCAAGTTTTGTTAACTATGTCTGCTTATTCAGTTTCTTTTACGAGATTTTGAGCTTAAAAACACAAAATGTTTTAAACGCTTAAAAGCTTTATTGTCGATGCTATTTAAAGCTTCTAATTTTTGGTTTGAGCTTATAGGTGCTTTACAAGGTTTGTGTATGATCAAGTTCAAACTCGGCTGAAACGAAGAGAAAAAAGAAGTCGCATACAAGGTGTTTGATATTCTGTTGGAACCGATCTAATTTTGCCAAACTAGAAAGAAGCCAAGCACCGAACAAGTACACACCTTCATCAACCGAACTAGTCTCAATCTTTGATGACCCGAACTAGTGAACCGAACGAGTTCAACCTTGAGGAACCGATCTAGTTGTTTCAATAGCAACCGATCGAGTCATTTTAAAAGAAACCGAACTAGTCATAGAAGGAGTCGAACGAGTCAAACTTTCAACTCGAACCAAACCAGTTGATTCTTCATCAACCGAACGAGGTTATCATTCGAAAACCGAACTAGTCAAAACCTTGAGGAACCGATCTAAATTTTTTTTGCAACCGAACCAGTAAAACAAGGAAAAAATACATACACGTTTAAGTTTTATTTTGGGTTTTTCGGTTTTGAGTATCGTTAATCTACGGGACTCAAGACATACACCGTTGTGATCGTGTCATCATTTTGATCTTCGTGGTGTATTTACATGTAACCGACGATCACCGTAGCATTCCGCGAGACATGATTTAAATTCGTTTCATTTGCGGTGAATTTTCAATCGAAAAAGAAAAGGAAAACAGGAGGGACGTGTGTTTTGTTTTATATAATTCAAAATTATTTCAAAATTGGCAACTTTGGCCCCTGGATTTCATAACCAATTCACCATTCGTTCTTTATTGGTTTATTAACCCCTATATTTGAAACAGTTTTGCACCGTTGGTCCTTATTTTCATAATTTAACCTTTAACCCTTCCAAGTTAACCGGTTTTGCACCGTTTGTCCTCGTAAGCTCATTTTTCGCCAACAAAAGCTCACGTACTTCAAGTTCAACAACGATTTCACCAACAACATTTTTTATTCATGGTTTTTTCTTGATTTAGTAAAATCCCGTAAAAGTCATTTCTTTTTACGGTTTAAGTCATAGAATTGTAAAATCCCGTGAACGTTAATTGATAACTAAAAACACAACAAACACGATGCATAACACTAAAAACGATCCGAATAAGATTCACTAAAACGTCAAAACGGCTAAAGATTTGGATTACGATGACAAGTGATCACGAAGTTGAATCGGGTATCACTTATTTGAGATTGAAGTGGCATTTTTTGAAGGCGTGTTCTTATTTTATCTTGAAGTCGGGGTTGGCTGGATGCATGACTTTCAATGATAACTTGCTCGAGCTTAATTTAAGTTGAAGTCTTGTGGTTTTTCTAGTTTCAGCATCAAGGGTGGATGGTTTGAATGACCCTGTTAACTATCACTTAAAGGAGTTACGTTGTAGTACTCAGTGTCACACGCTAAGACGTTGTGGATGATCAGAAGAGGTGATGAAAGTCTCATACTTTAGGTGGAGTATTGAGTATCTTAGAGATTCATGAGCCACAAATTCTCTACACCGTTCTTCCAACATTAGCGCAAGCTTAAGTCACAAGAACGGGAAATTTTACTTCAGTTTCAAGTTTGGTATATCTGGTTTACTTCATCAGTGGTTACTTCAAAAAGCCTACAAGACGGTTGGTTAAATGATAGCCAGAGAGAGGTTATGAGTAGAGATTTGATCAGCAATTGATTCTCACGGGGAAGATCGAGCCAATTTTATTCCTCATACAAGTACTCAAGTAAATGCATGTCCAAGGTGTTGCTGATTCCGACATGTCGAAAGGAAGTAAGAAGAAAGCTGATACAAATACAACCACTAAGCAGAAGCCTCCCACAGTCCCCAAAGAAAAGAAAGAAAAGAAGTGGGGAAAAGGAAAGCAGAAGGCTAAAGAGTTAGAGACTATCTCTGAGGCAGTGATACATAAGTTATCAACTCAAGACAATCACCAAGAGAAGCCGTAAAGAGACTTACAACTCTTATGCCACGGTCGATACAGATGAAGGAACTGGTGTTTCACCAGGGGTTCCCGATGCACCTGATTATGACTCAGATGATGTTATCTCCTGGAAGTCGAGTGAAGATGATCAAGCTGATGATAAAAATGACGATGATGAGAATGCTCAAGATGATGCAAATGAATGATACAAATCAACGATGATGCAAAACGTTCAAGAAGATGATGATGAAGCAATAGACTGAATCAGAAGAGGATGGTGATGAATTTCTTCATCAAAGCTCACTACTCATAGATATGAAATAAACACATGAAGAGGAAACAGATGATGATGATTCCTTCGATCCAATATTCTTACACCTCTCGTGATTCTCCTCAAAAAAAAACATAAAAAAAGAGGATGAAAGAAAGTGACAATTGATTTTTGAAGGATTGGATGCCTGAAAGGAGAAAAGTCGGATGAAGATGATACATATGTAGAGGACCAAGGAAATGAGGCGGACAAAGATACCAATGCCAATCTTGAAGGAAGAGATGAGGTAATGACAGATGTTATATTGCCTCAGGTTCAAGCAACCCAGCAAATTGAAGATACTCATGTGACCCTAACTCCGGTAAATCCTGATGGTCAACAACAGAGTTCTTCCGTATCATCGGGCTTCGTCTCCAACATGCTAAATCCAAATCAAGATATCGGTGTTGATGCTATATTTGGACAACAAGCTGAAGCCACCTCTCTAACAGATATTCCTGTCATTACCATTGTGGAGCCATCCTTCTTTGCCCCAACCAATCGTCCTCCAACACCAAATCCTCTCTTCATTCAATTACAACAACCACCAATCCTGACACCGGCTACAACTCCAAGTTCCCCACTACAAAATCTTCCTGACTTTGCTTCGTTGTTTGGTTTCGATAACAGACTAAAAGCCTTAGAAGACAACTTCTCGGAATTCAAACAAACAAATCAATATGCTGAAGCACTCTCTTCCATTCCTGGCATCGTTGACCAGTATCTGGCAAATAAACTGAAGGAAGCAGTAGATGTTGCAGTCCAACTGAAGTATGAAAGAATTCGAGAAGAGGCTCATACTAAAAATCAACAATTCCTTGATTCAATAGATGAAGGAATGAAGAAAGAAAATCAAGGAACACGTTCAAGAAAGAAGGTTTTTTTTACTCGAAGATCACTCCAAAAATTAAGAAGTTAGTAAACGAACAACTCGAGTATGAGGTTCTGGTACGATCGTCAAAGGAAGCCAAGACGTCCCATGCTGTAGCTGCTAATCTTTCAGAACTAGAGCTGAAAAAGATCTTAATTGACAAGATGGAAGCTAACAACTCTATCAACAGGTCAGCCATTCAAAGGCAGCTCTACAAGGCATTAGTTGATGCGTATGAAGCCAGACAAATTCTGCTAGATACTTATGGCGATACGGTCACAATCAAAAGACCTCAAGATGGAGCAGATGATGATCAAGAACCCTCCGCTGGAACAAACCGGGGGTCCAAAAGAAGAAGGTCAGGAAAAGAACCTGAATCTACCAGTGCTCCAAGAGAAACGACAACCACGACAGCAGGAAAGACTACTACAGGTTCTAAGACTCACAAGCAATCTGCTAGCCAATCTGCTCCGGTAGAGGAAACTATGCAAACTACAGATGTCTTTGAAGCACCTGCACACCAGGAGTTTGAAACAGGTGTCCATGATGAACAAGCAGAAGAAGAGGTCCATCATCTTCCTGACTGGTTTCAACAACCTAAACGACTACCTTCTCCTGATCATGCATGGAACAAGTCTGTACCTGCCGTTCATGAATCTGTCCAACCTTGGCTAAGCAATCTGGCAAGAAGACAAGACCCTCGAGAGTCATTCAATGAGCTAACAGACACTACATTTGACTTCTCCGCTTTTGTAATGAACCGGCTAAATGTTAAAACACTAACACCTGAATTGTTAGCAGGTCCAACATTTGAGCTGATGAAAGGAACATGCAAGAGTTTGACTGAACTTGAATACTTTTGTGAAGAAGTCTACAAAGCCACAACAGAGAAATTGGACTGGATCAACCCCAAAGGCCGCCAATATCCTCATGATCTGCGACAGCCACTACCGTTGGTTCTAAATTCCTCAAGTCGACCATGTATACCGTTTCACCACTTCATCAAATAACGACTTGAGTACCTACGTAGTGGTGACAAGCCGCAAAGTACTCTACTCAGTTAACGAAGACCCATGGCTTGCAGAATTACGGCATATTAAATGGAATAGAAGACTTAGTGCCCAACTCAATGTGGAGTCAAATGATAGTCAACTACGAAAATTTCTCATCTAGGAATCTCATAACATTGGGGCAAAAAGCGAAGACAATTCTATGCATTTGCGACCACAAGGGAATCAACTCGTGACGTCTACTCAAAAAGAAGAATTATTGCTGTTCATAAAGGTGGAAATAGTCGAAATGGCAAAACTACAACATCTTGACTCGATTACTGTTGGAGGGATGACACATTACTTTAAAAGTTTCAAAGAAGTCGACATCCACAGACTTCGGATCAAGACATGAAGACATGTGCTCTTCTCGTGCAGGGAAACGGTAGACAAATCTCAACGTTGAAGAACGTATTGCATATATGCCTCCTTAAGAATGTTCACCAGAAGTGTTGTCACCAAAGGCGTGTGGAAATTCTTACAATTGGTGTTATGAAAGCTCTCAAAGAAACTCAACCACATAAAAGCCTGACACGTACAATATCCAATTTAGAATACGAGAAGCCTTACACACCATACTCTGATCCCAGGAGGATTCATTCTATGAAACAAAGACAAGAAGAACAATGAAGCGCATTGACCGAACTACACAAGTTCAGCGATGGTACTCTCGATGATGTTCGGATTGCTCTAAATGATCGCCTCAAGGGAATTAGAATGGAGTATGTGCCTCAGACTTTTTGGAGCCAACGTGACAAAGTAAATGCAAGAGCTATGATTCAGGCAATTGACAAAAGACTAAAGATAAGGAGGATCATGCGGAGTTTGGAGAGATTTGTCGGTGGAAGACCATACGGGGTTGACTTTCGGCTACTACAAAGGACCATATGATTTATCATATGTTGTTCTCATCTTAAAAGGTCAATCCTCGTAAATAATATTATCTTGTGAATATGTCAATAACTAGTGTAGAATTTTTTGGTGAAAAATAAGTTGTGCTCGAGTACAAATTTTTTCAAGAATTTCATAGTAAATTCAATATCTTTTAAATAATTGTACTCGGCACCATCTTATAAACCCTCAAAAGTAGGGGAGGGACAACAATATGTTATAATCTGCTAGATACATCATTTTGACCCCGAGTAGGTTAATCAATTGATACCAAATATCAACTGATTAACATTTTTGGATAAGGGGAGAAAATTGAATTAACCTAGACTTAATGTATATGACCTAAGAATCAATTAAAATAGACTCGATGCACTCCACACTTACATGTACTACGCTGGATGCACATGTTAAGGGGGAGCTTTTAGTGATGATTAAAAACATTCAAAAGTTGTAAACAATTTGATATATATATCAAACACTTTGAAATGAATTTTTCAATGATTTTGTGTTAATGGTGAAGGAAATACCCTAAAAGACCGACCATGTACTTTATTTTATGGAGTTATAAGGTGGTTAGGTATAGGTAGTTCAAATCCCATGATCCAGCCAAACCGGAGGGATCTACCAGGGATATCCACTAGTTAGTGTAGAAGTCCTTAGGTATGATTAAAAAGGAGAAAAATGTGAGAATCGGGAATAATGCCGACTGAGATGGAGCTATCACTGGAACAAACCCAACCAAGGTGTTATTATGAAGTCTTGTAAGCATGAAGGGGTTGAAGAATGAAAAGAAATGAAGGATAAAGGGTGAAAAGAAAAGAAGCCCTCCAACACTTTAAGCAGAAACCGGGTACAATACATATTGCGTCGAATCACTAAGGCGTTGTTCTGATATTGAAGACCTGTCATGGACCCAGAGACGCTATGCATAAACCCCTCCCAGCCACGCAAAGTCGGAAAGACATTGTTTCAAAACTCACGGAGATACATCATTCAAATGGACTATCTCAACTTCTGAGTTAGTTTAATATGAAAATGTGACACTCATCTCCAGCCTCCGATCACTAAAATAAAAGTGCATAATTGAGTCTAGAGCCAAAATAGATCATCCATTAATCTCATTAGGACATTTTTCATAATTTAGCTTGTTATCTCACACAATGTGAATATCAAGTAATATCATCAGAGTCCTACGCAAGATCCTTGTGATTTTGCCAGAACATCCAAGTGATACTCAGGTATTCACAATGAAGATGGAAATCCTGCTTGAGCCAACATCAAACAAGCTCATGGTAGTTAACTATTGTGAGATTACTTTATGAATTCCAACTTGTGTCAACCCTGGAAAGAAACGTTTGGTGCGATTCAATAGAGAATCAAACTTGTTCCAGGAAATGGATCAATGGTTGTTAATGAATTTTTGAAATGATTAACACTCTCGGTGTGTCACAAAAACAATTTTGCAAGTGATACACCGATTGATTTTCAAATCAATTTTCTATTTTCAATCATGAGATAGTAACTCGCTGTTCACATCATACGAGCCTGTCTGCTTTGAGACGTTCGATATGAGAACATGCTGAGTACGATGAATCATAATTACTAGGTGTTAGAACGATTCAATACTACAGCTTGAAATCCGTCAAGAAGGATTCTTCTTAAATTGAATTCTATCTGAACACAGGTCCGATCCTCACGGATTTGAAGGTACGCCAACCAAACCAGGCAATGACAAAGCCATGTTCGTCCCCCCGCTTTATTGCTAACTATTTTATTGTAGGATACTTAAAGAAGGTGGTGAAGGTATCTGTTTCCAGCTGTCTTACAAAGATCTATAGCCACATGCTCATACCCTACCGACAAACATAAAGACATCATGAAAGCTCAAGTACATGTTTCAAGACTTCCGCTACTCTGATACCGCACGTCTTTCTCGAAGTGACGAAGTGTTAAAGTTAAAGAATTTCAAGAAAGATGCAACATTAAAGCTTTCCAAGTCATCAAATCAAGAATGGTATGAGCATGTCGGTCCAGAAGTCGCAAGTCCACAAGATGGCAAAGTTTCAAGATGGCAAAGAGGTTGTGCTTGGTTGATGATCTCAAAATGCTCAAGATCACAATGTCAAATACAAGTTCAAGGAACAAGCTCAACCCAGAAATCAAAGATCACTACAACATATTCACAAGAGAAAGTCAAGAGTACGAGCTAAAGACTAAAGATGAAGCATAGTATGCTAGGTTTAAAGTTTTGTAAATTGGAGTGACCTCCCTTAGGGGGAGATTGTTGGAAACACAAAAGTTCGGTCACTTCCAAGTTGTAATAGTCTTAGCTCGTAGTTTATGTAATGATTAGATTAGTAATCTAGTCCGGCCCAAGACCCATGGGAAGCCCATTAGAACCCATGGGCCGGCCACAATAGGAAGTATATAATCCCTCTCCAAGGCTAGGAGAGGGGTTGGTTGTTCCATTTGTCACATTCCATCTTAATAAACTTCATCCATTTTCCATCCATTCTATCTCTAACATCACAACCCACATCTCACTCTTGTTCTTGGTTTGATCATAAGATTACATGTTTCTACACACTAATAATTTACTTTTGGACGATGTACTTTTCTGTTTAGAGAACTCATTTTATTTTTGGACCAATTTTACCATTGTGTTTAAGCAAATACTTGTTAGTAAGGCTACAAAATAGAGTAATATATAGATGCAACATTTGGATAGAGGGAAGTCATATTTTATATAGACATATTTCTATTATTTATAAAATATATGAAATCATATATTTTTAGTAGTTTTAAAAATATGCTATAATCTTAAAATAGTTTAAAAATTTAATAAATTTGTAGCATATATTAAGTATATTGTTAGTACAAAAATTATGGTGTAGGAGATGTATGGGATTAACTCACTTGAAACGAGGATTCCAAGCTCGTCGAAGGATGTGATTTGTACTCAGTGAAAGTAAATGATGATTTCCCGCTAAGATGAAAATAAACCGCTAGCCTTACCACGGGAGGAGATCCCGCGATTGGACTCCGGCGTAAGAGTAAGTAATTGTCTATAAGTGGTATGTGTGTAATTAGGTCGCAGAAAATCATACCGTTAGGAATGTTTGGTGAGTTCCTTATATAGGTTAACGTCGTTGTCGGTTGTATGGGTCACAAGATGGGATTCATCCTAACTGATGGGTAATGGTTGTCGTGAGGTCAACGTCGTTGACTATGTCACACTTTGTAACGTAGTGACTAGAGTCAGCGTACTTATTGTTTGTTATCTGTATTTGAGACGTTGACAGTCTCCTTTTGATTCCCCATGCAATATTCTTTACTCTATTTGTCTAAATCACGAGTGTCCCTTGTCGGAAAGTGACTTGTGGCCGCGGGTGGGATGTAGTCCTTGCGGATACGGCCTAGCGTTAGTCTTGAGAAGTTGCTAAGCCTGTGAGGACGCGGTCTAGCGTTAGTGCTAGGACGTCGCTGATCCTTTGCGAACGTGGGCTAAAATTGACCTTGGGTCGCTCTCTAGTCCTGCGTGGATTATTGGGCTTAAGCCCTTTGTGGGTTGCTCAGCCCAGACCTGAAAGTCCGAATGACTACTATACGTCATCATATATTCTTATTAGTGAAAAATTAAATATGCATAATTAAACATTCAAACAAAGGCTAAGACTGGAGTATTCCAGGCAAAGTATTTCAGGCAAAGTATCCGTCATCGTAAAACACGGACACTATGCTAGTTAACATGTTTTATACGTCATAGATAACTGACATATACTATGTATACAATGCGTGAACCTTTAAATGAACCATATACAAAAGGAGGTTAGCTTTCTTGTGCAAAAAACATTTAAATGAACCACAATATTCTTTCACTTTCATTCATACATTCAAATACATTCTTTCTTATACACATTACATATCTCATCTAAAACAAATGGATTCTGAACATTCTTTTTACATTCTTGGATGAACAAGAAGAAGTTGATAGTGGCAAGCTGAAGTTTTTAAAAGAGGCGACGACATACTATATGAATTATCAAGCTTCCACTTCTATAGTCGCAAAAACCCTCACTTATAAAAACACGATAACTAGAGATCATTATGGTGCTCATGATTGTATAGTGGCCGCTTACTTCTCTCAAAACTCACTGTATGACAAAAAATTATTCTGAAAACGGTACAGAATGAGCCGATCACTATTCACTCGCATTGTTCGAGAAATAATGTCACACCCCGTAAATTCCTGGTTAGTATTCCGACCCACTCCGGTCATCTACTTTAAATTTTATTCGTTACGTTAAAATCTGACCGTTTACCGGGGAACTAAACTGCGTAAAAACTGAGAAACGTCACCGGACGCGTTCCGGCATCGGTTAAAAATTATTTAGCATTAACGTTAAATAAATCTTTCCCTGAGTTTTGTCGTGATTTTTATCACTACCAATTAATTTTAGGGTTTTATCCTTTAAATTGCGTTTTTCGCATTTTTGACCAAACGGAACCCCGGAAACTCGAAATCTTTTCGTGTAAACTCAAGTTATCGTATTTCTCGTGTCATACTACTAAAAATTTCGTTCACCTCCTTTCCCTAGCCAAAATGTGGCGCCTAAACCACAACAACATGTATACTTGAACTCTAAATTAAAGATTTGGCATCTTATTTTGAAAGTCCCACCCATGTGTGCATGGAAGATGAGAAAATGACTTATGAATGAGTCATTCTCATGCACATATCACTAGTATGGAACCCCATGTGTTTACTTACACAATACTTACACCTTTGACTCCATTTTGACCAACTAGAAAAGATGTTATACATAATGTGAGCCAAGATAACAAAATTTGAACCATCATGGTCCTTGTGAGCCTAGTTCGGCCGAACCAAGGGTGCCCACACCCTTGGTGTGTGTTGGTCACTTGTGGGCACTCATAAACCTTAAAACCCTAACTCTTCCACTATAAATACAACACACAATCTCACACTTAGGGTTATAACACATTCACAAGCCACCAAAAATTTTCTTTCTTCCTCCCCTTGCTCCCTAGCTCACGGCACACCCTCACCCACATACACCATCCATATCTTTTGATTTCTAGCAAGATCCAAGTGTTTAAAGTTCATTCCTAGTTATATCTAAGGTAGATCCAAGTGTTGGTTGGTTATTTTTCAAAGATTTCAAGAATTATAAAATTAGGGTTTCAAGATTTATTTGGGGTTTTTGAAGATCTATAATTCTTGGGTATAGATCTAGTGTTTTTGCTACATATTCTTCTTGATTTGTAAGTGTTACTTGAATCTTTGTTGGTTTCATCTATTTTCTTTATAGATCTATAGTTATTATTAAAGATCCATGTGTTTGTGATATTTTTACAAAAGAAATAAATTAATACTTTGTCATCTTTTATAAAATGGAAGTAAACATTGTTACCACCTTATGTTTATGTTTTATATTATGTTCTTGGCGAGATTGAGAGTTGATGAGAGTTGCAACAATAGATATTAGGGTGGATTAAGGTTTAGTTTTGTTGGTTGGTTGTTTGTAAATAAAGGTTGAACTAGATTAGGCACTAATATGCGAGTTGGGTTGATTTTTGGTCATATTTCGGCAAAACAAACTTGCTGTCCCGAATTAGTTTGGTGGTTTTGAGCGACTTAAAAATGTTTTCATTAGGCGTAAAAGTAGTTTTCGAATGACTCATTCGAATAATAATTTTCTTCAAGATATCAACACTTGAAATCGTACTTAAAACGGCCAGTTATGGCAATGCAACTCGAAACCTTTACGGCGAAAATGGAAAATGTAAACACCAGATCATCAGCTAAAACGGGCCGATTCGGAGCCCTTCCGGTGTCCCGTATCGGCTAAGTATAAAACATGAAAGTTGTCCTGAATGAATTTTACTATAACGATGGCACCACATAGCCAAAAGTCAAAAACGAGAGACATTTTTACCACAAATCGGAAAAATAGAATTTTTAAAAAAACTCTAACTAGGCTGTCTGATTGGACTAAAAAAAGGGGTGTTTCGGCACTTTCGGACGCGATTTTGGATGTATTAAATACAAGCGAACACTTAGAAATTTAGTAATTAGTTAAGCACTAGAAATGTCAGAGAGGTTATTGAGATTACGACCTTATAAAAAAGTAGGATTATTTAAAAATGATACAAAACGGAACATTTAGGTGATTTAAACATAAGGAGTATAGATGGTTTAGAATTGTTTAAGCGATTGATAAATTATGGAAAACTTAAGAAAATATGGGGACGCTATTAACGTTTTGAAACTAAAAAGGTTTCCTAAAAGGAAAGTTTTTCTAAAAATATAACTCTTTGCAATGCCGAAGATTTAACTAAGAATGGTAAAAGTTTCAAAAGCTTTTATTTACTAAAACGCAAACACACTTGGATGCTTTTAAATGATGAACATGGATCTTACTTGATTTTATGAACAAATGCTTAAGTCCTACCATATTTACTCTAGGTCGCGCTAGACCTCCTAGATCTTCATCATTTTGTTGTAGGTTACCGCTTACCTTAGCTCAGGTGAGTTCATAGCCCACATTTTTACTGATTTTACAAACGCTTTATACTAATGGGGTGAGAAACTTTGTTTTGCTTTGTTAAAATGGACACAATTCTTTACGCGGGTTTTACTTGTTTAGGTGTTTCCTAAGTTGCATACAAACCTACTGCTGCCTAACTTATCATGAAACTGTTAGATTCTCGACCGGAGGACCGTTGAGGGAGCGCTAGTGAATAGATAGATCTATGGCGACTAATTATCCCTATCCGATTTTGGTTTCACTTAACGAAGAACAAACGGATATATGTCATTTTGATGTACACAATTGGTGACTTGGTTTAGGGACACCGTTTAAGGGCAGGAATACTATCAACAGGATTGTAGCATGCCCTGTTGATTAATTAAGCTATGAGTGTCATGAGCTTAGTGCAACAGTAAATACCTTTATGTGATGCTGTATTCGTTAAATTAGTCACATACGTTTGAAATCTTGTGGTCCACTCTGTATTAACTTAAACCTATGAATTCACCAACATATGTTAAGTATAAACATGTTTTCCTATGTGCTTAGCTTGGATTTGATTTCTTGATGCTATGTGGAGTCTATGTGCTATGTGACTTCGCCAATTTCAAGATTTATCTATTATTTACTCGTTGTCATTATCAAAACTTTGTTATGCTTCCGCTACTTTTAACTTAATTACTAGGGGCTGTAAAACTTAAATCTATTTTATTTTATGCAACGAGTAAACTTTTTCAAACGTCCATGATTAGTGGTCGTTCTTTATTGCTTTGTGATCGGATTGTTATGACGTCACGCCCTCGGACACGTATTCCGACTAGGCCCCGTTTGGGGGTGTGACAAATAACTGATATTTCACCTTATTTTCAACGAAATAGTGATTTTTGGGAAGAGTTGGCATTTCCTAATTAATGAAATGTACATCCGCAATTCTTCAATTGCCATACGACACCGTTCCTGATGCTCTTGACGAATATATACAAATGGCTGAGAAAAGTTCCTGTGATGCTCTCAAGCTTTCAGTAAGGTTATTATGGACTCATATGAAGACAAGTTTTTGCAAACGGCTACTTATATTGATGTAGAAAAACTCTATGCTTTTCACGAGGAGAAACATAGGTTCCCTAGGATATTAGGAAGCATAGATTGTATGGGTTGGCCATGGGCTAATTGCCCATATGCATATCGTGCTTAATATTTATAGGGGTGATCACATGACACTTTCATTCATTTTATTAGACGCAGTTGCCTCACAAAACTTATGGATTTGGCATGTGTTCTTTGGTGTTTTTGAGGCGAACAATGACGTCAACGTTATATGTCAATCGCCTATTTTTGACGAACCAAAAAATGGGAAAGAACCATAGGTTTCATTTGTGGCTAACAACATGACTTATAAATGGGGGTATTATCATACTGACGGGATATATCCGGAATTGATTATTATTGTTAAGTCTTTTTCACAGCCATGTGTGAACGATACGAAGCGAATAAGATATAAGCAAGCGCATAAAACAGCAATAAAAGATATGGAATGAGCGTTTGACGTGCTAAAAAAGTGGGCTATAATAGAAACTCTCGCACAGCCGATGAATCTTAAAAAAATAACAGATATGATGTACACATGCATTATATACATAATATGATTATAAAAGACAACGAGATGGAAATCCCTCTCGAATTTTATCTACGGGAGCAACATCGTAATGATGATCTCGTACGCATGCATGAAGTAACGTTACAAGTTGTTAGCGATTTAGTGAACGGGGAAACTCATCTAAGCCTTAAAGGCAATTTAGTGGAACACATTTGACGTCGAAAAAATGCACACTACTTTGTAGTTTTATTGATTTGGATTTTCATTGTAATGTTTTTATTTTTATTTAAATTACTCCTTTAATATTAAACCGCAAGATTTTTCTCCCTAGGCGGGTGTAATAAATGCACTTAATGTGAAAACCACCCGACCCGAATAAAGAAATACGCAAAAAGCTAAATTGGATAAGCTGTTAAAAAATCAAATAAGCTGCTAAGCTTAAAACTAAAAAATGAACATTAATATTAAATTGTGCAAAGGTCTTATGAAAAAGACCCAAGGGCGCAGTGGTTGAGGTGTTGGGTGTGTAAAGGGGAGGTCACAGGTTCGAAACCTGTGACTTCCTTTTTGGTGAAAATATATTTTTTATTTTTCTTTTTGAAAAAGATATAAACCTAGTACAAATAAGCAACTTTAATAAATGGATTTATGAACTAAAGCTTATTAAAAGCTAGAAAAAGCTAAACTAAATGTGACAGTTGCTTATAAAGACTTAGGAACATTTAGCTAACTGTTTGGACTTTTTGTGACTCAAAAAGCTATAAGAAATGCAAATAAGCTGAAAACAACCTTACCCCTAGACCTAATAAGCACAAGTGACTAAAAAGAAGAAAATAAAATAAGCTAATAAGCACTGAAAACCATTTAGACAGATTACTTAAAAATAAAACTTAAGATGACTTTTGACAAACTTTAAGCTAAAATTTTGAACAAATAAGCACTAAAGAAAAGTTAATAACTAAAAACAGATGAACACCTATACCCAAAGGACACAAATAAGCTGATCGAAACCTAAGCTAAAGAAATAAGATAGAAAAGAAAACTTAAAATGACAGACTAATCTACTTGTTTTTGGTCTTTTTCTTGATTTTAAAGGACTACTTGCATACTAAGATTTAAGACTCTCAAACATTTTTTTGCTAAATGTAAACTTGAAACAGATAATCTCTAGTCTATAATAAGCTAAATTCAACAAAGATTTACCTAAATTAAGCTGGAAATTTCTCTCTAATGTTCTGCAAACTCAGGACCTTGAACACTAATACTACTAAACTGTTTTTGACTAAAAATACTCTAAAGGGTTTCCTAAATCTTTTGACTCAAAACAAATGTGTAATGATGCATCATAAACCAATTTAGCTCACAACAACCATACCTCAAATAGCATTTTAAGAGAATTCATAAAATAAGCAGTTTAAGAACCCTTAAACTAGCAGAATTGGATATATGATAACTCAAACTACAATACTTAACTAAACTAGATTCTAGCTTATGGAAACTAACTTTTAGACCTTGATTGAGCTTAACAAAACTTATTAGAGAACCAAAAACAGTTTATACCTCAAATGACCCATTTTAGAACCTTAACCCAAACACTCCTTAAGAACATCAAAATCCATTTAAAAGCCAAAACAGATCAAATTAAGCCCTGGTTATTGTAAACAGATAAAACACTAGACATATTAAGGACAAATAAGCGTTAAGTTTGGAAGATTAAGCACTAAATAATAAGCTAGACTAAATAAGCTAATTTTAACTAAAAATGGACAGATTTAATTCAAACTACTTCTAAGCTGCTAACTAGACAAATTAAGCTATACTTAGACAAAATAAGCACTTTTAATCATAATAAGCACACAATAAGCAGTAATAAGCAACTAGATAAGCAGAATAAAGATTTAAGCTAAAATAGAGAAAAAATACATGTACCTTGATCCTAGCTAAACAGGGATCTAAGTTTGCTCAAAGGAGCTTATCTACAAGCTCCAGCTTGTTGAAAACATGCTGATAAAGTCCATAAGCCCATCCATTTATGGCTTATCATCTAAAAGCTTATTGTGACTTTTTATGGTGATTTAAGGTGAACAGCTTATTCAGTTTGGCTTTTAGAAAGCTAAACTGAATAAGAACTAGCTGTAAGAGTTATAAAGAGCTTAATGACCTTATTAGCTTATATCTAAACAGATTTAAACCATGATTGCTAAAGAGTACAACAAAATTTAAAGAACAATTTATATGAAACTTGGAATTTTATTAATATCAAAAGAGATTACAAGCTGTTTTATAAAGAAATTACATTAAAAAGGACAGTAAGCTAAACATTACACTAATAAGCTATTTAAAAAGCTACACTAAAACTACTAAAAGCTAGATGTCCCTTTGTGTGAAAATGCCCCTCTATTTATAGCAGGAAGAGGAAGGTTCTAGGAGGAGGAGCGTCCTTGAAGCATCAAATCCTAGCCCTTCAATCTCAATCCATCATTATAACACCCTTGGATCATGTACACGTCCCTTCCACCAATCATGAAGCTTGCGATTACCAACGTAGCTTGCTAATTGTCAGACGTGTCAGGGGTCTTCTTCTAGAAGCAAGAGAGTGCGTGAGAGTGCTTGATTTACCCTGGTAATTCATTATGTAAGAAATAAGGGAGGGAAAATGATAGATGAACAGTAACATTGACCTGTGAGTTGTATCATTTTGACTTGGGCTCGAGTAAGGGATTGGTTTTGGACCTTTTATTATAAATTAGGCCGAGATATGGATATAGGATTAATGGACTTGGATTTGTGAATGGGTTAGGATAGTTATGGATTTGGACTTATGATTTAAAAGGCTAAGGTTTCATAGCATAAATTTTAATGGGCTGACCTGGCCCATTAAATGGGTACGGGATGGCCCATTTAAAGATGTACACGCCTTTGGCTTCGATTTCTTGCACTCTTTCAATCTCATGCTCGGATTTTGTCCTTTTTGGCTCGTTTTTGTCCATATTTGATATATTTGTTACCTGCATAATTCAAATCACAAAACACACACATACAATGCATTTTTCATGAATTTTTGGTCATTTAAGCATGTTTTAATAAGGCAATTTTATATGTGATTAAACACATATCAAAAATCCCCCATACTAAGCTATTGTCATGTCCTCACGCAATGTCATAAATATACACTTAGAAAACCAAAAATTTCAACCCCTTTAGACTAATTACCTCGAAAAGTAGCTAAGTGTTCATCTAAGGGGATTAAGAAATCACTAGTTTTGAAAAGCCCCCCGTTTTTCCATTTTTTTAATATATATGCATATATATATTTTTTTTTACAAGTGACAACATGATCAGTTTTTCATTGTAACTTTTAGGATCATGGAAAAAGAAACACTTTTAATAGTGTCAAAAAGGATAAATTCATCGTCCTCGATTTTTCACCTTCCCTAAACCAAGCTTAAAAACGAAATCATTGTTAAAAACAAGTTAAGATGCTAACACTACTCATAAATGCTAATTGTGTACGCAAAACTACTTTCCGCTCCCTTATTCCTAAATCTCTAAGGGTTTTATTCTTATTATTGGCGACAAATAAATTAAATCCTTATTCATATAAAGTAAACCCGGTTTAGACCACAATTAGTTTGAAATCCTTTCCTAAAAAGATGATATGGTAAGAATAAGGTCCACATTAAGGTTCTAATTTTGCATGATTTAGGGGTTATCCTTTTTATTTCATCCGAAACAACTCAACTACGAGTCCAGAGACGGAGGCTTTATTTAGATAACCCAGAGTCGAAATTTGGCTTTATTATTATTATTGCAACATTATTAAACCTCGGTCCTTTAAACAATTTCCACATAGATATGCGAGCCGACCATGGTCCAGGAGTCTTATTTCGACCTCGGTAATTTCCTCGACCTTTTTAAAGGCTACAACATCGACAACGAACCGACCAGATGCAGCAAACTTTTATCAGTCTTGGATTTAATATTCTTATTATTACCTCCACCCTTTAAACGACTATCACATCGGTATGAGAGTCGACCATGATCCAAAAGTCTTATTTCGGCTTTGGTTTATTACATTATTACTATTATAGCTAAATTTCAAGTCTTGTGGTCTTTTAACTACCTAGACAGCGGTAGTGAGCCATCAGGAATCGGCAGCCTATTTCCCCACAACACTGACAAAACCTCGATGTATACCTTACTTTCACTAGAAGGAATCTCTACGAAGTGATTTAAACTAAGAATCGCAAAAACCAAAGCAACTTTATTTATTCAACAATTATATAATGTTTATTAAGCTGATGGGAGCAAAAAGCCACAATTAACCTCTATGAGCTCTAAAGAGATCCAACTACTCTATGTTTAGCATCTAACTTATACTTAACTCTATCATTTCTCATTCTTCGCAAATTTAAAATCTTTAATAAAAAGATCCGCGAATGCTTAGTCTAATAAAAACAAGCTTGCATATTTAAAGTCAATCATGGAAACTTGCAAACTCTTGGCTTTTTCAAACTAGAATTCGCGTTTTAAAGCTTCTTGTATAAAAGACTAGCAAAAGCTTAAAATTATATATGTTAAGGGGCAAGCTAGAGCGCAACATGCTCGATCAAGTCAAAATTTATTCTCAAAAAGACAAAACTACGTGTCAAAACACTTATTCTATTTTTGAAATTTTTTTAATTTTGGCATAAAATCACATATTTTTGGTGGCAAAACGGGGTTACGTGAAGACAAGGCAAATGCAAGTAAGATCAAATCGTAAGATCCCCCCCCCCATACTAGAACTAAACATTGTCCTCAATGTTTAAAAAGGGTCTCTACGTAAATCTAAAGCCGTTTATTATGTATGCTATAGATACAACGTTAATCAATAAAGATCTAGGATTTCAGATCCCATTTATAAGATGCTAAGGATTGAAGATCGAGGTGAACGATGGACAAAACCACGAGCACGAGAGTCTTCAAAATCCGAGGCAATCCTGGACATAAAACATAAACCACGAAACACGAGAAAGGAAGAGGTGAGCCTCCTCATGTCGCACTTATTAATAAATATTATACTAATGTACTTACTATAGGGATAAAGCATGGGTTGTCACCTACGAAGCGTTATTTTTGTTAGCAGAGTCACGGGCTGACTCGACCCCGAATTTAGTGGTCCATGGGGAAGGTTTGGAGATTCGGGACAACCATCGGTGGTATGTCCCCTCCAAAATACTCCCTACATCCCAAATTATTATCCCCTATTGACTTTTTAAGTCTTTGTCTTTCAACTTTGACCTTGAATATCTTTATTTGTGTTGTATAATACTTGATAAAAATTATAACTATGAAAATACATTTAAAAACAAATCTATTCGTATATTTTACATAAAGTATTATATAACACAAACTAAAATATTTAAGGTCAAAGACGAAAGAAAATGACTTAAAAAGTCAATAAGGGACAATAATTTTGGGACGGAGGGAGTAATGCTTAAGTCTATGACCGTTCACCTTGAAGTTTGGTTCGTCAGTTTGAGATAACTCGACAGTTCCATAGGGAAAACTTGAGCAACGGTGAACGGTCCGGTCCAACGGGTTTTGAGCTTTCTCGAAAAATTCTTAAATAGAGAATTGAAGAGAAGAACTCGATCACCAACGTTGAAAACGCGGTTCTTAATCTTAAAGTCATGAATCTTCTTCGTTTTGTCTTTATAGATTAAAGAGTTCTCTTAGGCTTGATCCCAGAGTTCATTTAATTTATTCATTTGAACTTTTCGGTGATCACCCGCGGTCTTAAGTTCAAAATTACAATGCTTTAAGGCCTAATAGGCCTTGTGTTCAAGGTTCGATAGGAAGATGACAAGCATTTCACGTACATAAGCTTATAGGAGTGCACCCGATGGGTGTCTTTGAATGCGGTACGAAAGGTCCCATAAGCATCATCTAATTATCGGATCATGAAGCTACGGATTTCGCCTACGGTTCTTTCTAAGATACGTTTTAAACCACGATTTGAAACATCCACTTGTCCACTCATTTGTGGATTAAACGTGATAGAAAGACGGTGGGTAACTCCATACTTAAGCATGACTTTTGGGAATTGGTCGTTGCAAAAGTGAGTACCGCGATCACTAATTATAGCACGAGGAGTTCCTATCGGGCAAGACGATATTTTAGAATTTAACAACGACTCGGCATTCATTGTGGGGAGCCGCTTTTTTTTCGCTTCAACCCATTTAGACAAGTAATCGACGGCCACAAGAATGTACTTGTTCCCTCAAGAAGACGAGAGTGGTCCCATGAAGTCGATGCCCTTACGTCAAAAAGATACTCGCAAAAACTGAATTGCATTTTTGAGGGGAGCATTTCGTCCATTTTGTGAGATTTGCCTTGACGTTGACATGAGTCACATGACTTCACCATGTTTTTGGGCATTCGCGATAAAACTAATCGGCCATAGAAAACGGCATCAAAAAGTTTCTTAGCGTGTAGTTTGCACCATGATGTCTCGGGTGGACCATTATGCAAGTCGTTATGGATATCAAGTCTTTTTGGCCGTAAAACATAAGTATAATCTTTTGATCGCTCAATTCAAAACAAGTAGGGGTCGTCCCAAAAATAATGCTTTACATCCTTAAATAATTTTTTCTTTTGTTGGGATGACATCCCTTTTACTATAAAATTTCCTGCATGGTAATTTGCAATGTCGGCAAACCATGAGGTACTATAATCACCATGAAAAGTTTATCATTCGAGGTTCGAGAGGAATGTTCATTATTTCCTTTTTCTCGAGATCACCTTGATGAGGATTTTGTAATCTTGATAAATGGTCAACCGCGAGATTCTCCACTCCTTTTTTTATCACGAATAATGACATTAAATTCTTGGAGTAGGAGAATCCATCAGAGCAATCTCGATTTAGCATCTTGCTTAGCAAGAAGATACTAAGAGCCGAGTTGTCCGTATACACTATTGGTCTTTGTTAAGAATCAGTAAGCCGGAATTTATTAGTAAGTTACACCACGTTAATAACTTTTTTCCATGTATTGTAGTTGCTTGAGCATCCGTCATGGTCTTACTTGCATAGTGTATAGGCTGAAAATGTTTGGTCTTACGTTGCCCCAAGACTGCACCTACCGCATAATCACTAGTGTCGCAAATAATTTCAAATGGTAGGTCCTAATCGGGGGCACTAAAATTGGGGCTTCGGTTAACTTTTTCTTAAGTATATTAAATGCTTCAATACATTCTTTCGAGAAAATAAACGGGGTTTCTTTTTCTAGAAGATGGGTCATCGGCCGGGCGATTTTAGAAAAATCTTGAATAAATCGACGATAGAACCCGGCGTGACCTAAAAAACTTCGAACGCCTTTGACGGAAGTCGGATGAGGGAGTTTAGCTATAACATCAACTTTAGCTCTGTCGACCTCAATCTCGGATTTAGAAATTTTGTGGCCGAGGACAATGCCCTCTTTAACCATGAAATGGCACTTCTCCCAATTTAGAACTAAGTTGGTGTCTTCGCACCGTTTTAGCATTTTGTCTAAATGGGAGAGGCATGAAGAGAAAGAATCCCCGAAGACCGAGAAATCATCCATGAAGACCTCCATTGTTTCCTTGATCATGTCGTGAAAAATGGCCATCATGCACCTTTGGAACGTGCCCGGAGCATTACATAAACCAAAAGGCATACGTCGGTAGGCAAACGTCCCATAAGGGCAAGTGAAAGTGGTCTTCTCTTGGTCTTGCGGGTCAATAGGAATTTGAAAATATCCAGAAAATCCATCTAAAAAGCAATAGTATTCGTTTTTGGCTAAACGTTCAAGCATTTGGTCCATGAAAGGCAACGGGAAATGATCTTTACGAGTGGAATCATTAAACTTACGGTAATCAATACAAACACGCCATCCTGTAACTAACCAAGTAGGAATTAACTCTTTATCTTCGTTTTCAACTACGGTCATGCCACCCTTTTTAGGCACACAATGAACGGGGCTCACCCACGGACTATCGGAGATAGAGTAAATCAATCCGGCATCAAGGAGTTTGATAACTTCCTTTTTGATAACCTCATGAATTTTTGGATTTACCCTTCTTTGATGTTATCTTGTGAGTACAAAAACGAGGGTCAATGCCCTTAATGTCAGAAATTTTTTATGCGATGGCCTATTTGTGTGACTTAAGAACCTTTAAAAGGGCGACCTTTTCTTCATCTTTTAATTCTTTAGAAATTATGACGGGTAATTTATTAGTTCCTTCTAAAAATGCATATTCTAAATAAAAAGGTAAATTCTTAAGCTCGAGTTCTGGTGGTTCTTCGATCGAAGGCTTTGACATAGTAACATAAACTTACTTAAGGTTGTAATTCTTCATCGGAGGGAGATTCGGAGAAGGGTCTTCATTTAACAATTTCTCAAGGTAAAGAATATCTCCCTCCGTGTCGTAGTAATCGTCATCCAAATTAGAAAGTTCTTCTAGGGTACGTAGTAAAGTCTCTATCTCTTCTAAAATGAAATCTCCTTCTTCAAAAGGAGTGAACGAGGGGGAAGAAGAAGCAATGATATGATCCGAAGGAGTGGGATTGCCACTCGTTGAACTATCTGCAAATCCAAGCACTTTCTTGAGCATACTCCTCATAAGCAACGTCTATGATATTGACTTGATGAACCGTTTCATCATAAAAATTACGGGAGTATCTCGAAGTGTGCCTGAATTTAAACATAATAGCCTCATCATTGACTCGAAGAGTTAATTCTTTACCATGTACATCGATTAAAGCTCTTGCCGTCCTCAAGAAAGGTCTCCCGAGGATGAGGGGAACCCAAGGATCGACATCGTAATTATAAAATTTCGCATTTTCAGGTCATTTTACGACACCTATTGTTTCATATATTATTTTAGTCTTGTACGCATTTACTTTTAAATTGATACGTTTAAGTTAAATCGCGTAGGCCAGAAATAATCATTCAACGTAAACGGTCACCAAACAAATCAGGTGTACATAAGCATGTGTTAGTATTTATTTGGAGGATAATTATTGGACTTGTGTTGGTTTATTTTTATGGTCACGTAAAGGTTTAGTTAGCAATTAAAATCATTTGGGCATACCCGGAATACATTAACTCATATAGACTCAAACCACTACCCACTTTTATCCCCTACAATATAAAAAATATCATTTTTATGCTTTAAGCCTACAAGGGCGGTCTATATTATGTAGTAACAAATTAAATGAGACAATACTTCGTATACTATGGTTATTAACACCTTTAAGTACATATTATCCACTATAACTAGAAATTGTAAATCATTGTACCCTAACTTAATCTTAGGCGTCTATATTTCTTAGGGATTATGAGGATCTCTTATAAAGTCTTACATACTCTTACAACATGTACCATTAACCAACAACTTACCATAGTTAGTTTAAGGCTAGTGTATGATTAGTTTAAGGTTAGGAAACCTTAAACTCTAGCATACTTCTTTGTTTCTCTTCTATAGTTCACGACACAAGGATCATGTGCTATATACATAAACCATGGCTAAATCTTATACATCTATGTATGATTAAAGCAATGCACTTAACAAAATCTATACAAGATTCAAATCTTGTTTTTCCCTCTCTTTGCCGAACCGTTCCACACACATTTAGTCATTAATGAAAGTACTTAGGGCCTAATATACATTATGTAAAGATTATACATGATCTTCTTTTGCTCCATACTACTTCACGTCACAATCACAACAATATAAACATGAAATCTAAAGCAAATCATGTACATCACCTTAGGTCATTAAAACATGTACTTAGACAAGCTTAAGCTTCCCAAACCACTTAAGCTTGAACCAAAATACTATTCCTTCTTGGTATGTGCTTAAGTACACGGCATACCATGTTTCCATTAACAAAGGAACTTAAAAGACTAAAAATGTACCAAAGATACATCTGTATTTGTATGTTTGCATTTGAATTGTGTAGGAACGGTTTTTCAAAATGAAAGCCAAAAAGACCAAAACCAAGCACGGAGATGGAAAAGACAAAGTCACTCTCTGAAGCCAAAGTCAGTCAAATCGAAAAGTCGCCACATAAAAGAAAATTCAAACTTAAGGGACTAAAACTGCCAAACCTCAAGTTGTATTACAAGAGTTAAAAGACAAGGGTTGAAATTGCAAACCGGGCGAAGTTTGTTATAAGAAATGAGGGGCCAAAGCTGCCAACCTTCCCAAACTCCATCTTTCCCGCCCAACAAAACCCAGGTACAGAGTAGGGATGTCTTCCATACCTTCTCCTTGTAAAAACACTCAACCCTAGAAAAATAATTTCAACCCATCCTTTATTTCCACCCAAGCTATCTAAGTGCCATATTGCAATCCTCACACTTTCCAGTTTTCGTGGATGTGATGACTCTCTAAAGATGCACAAAGCAGAAAGTGAAGGCTGAGATTTGTTTTAGAATACCTCACTCAACAAAACACACTTGGTTTTGTCTTCTACAAAGAAACACGAAGAAAGAAGTGAAGAACAGTCCAAGAAACATGGACATTAATTTATTTTAGATAAATTGGGAATTGTAACCCAAGTGAAGTGATTTCTGCTTATTGTGCTTATTTTAGTGGCTTATTTAAAAGAGTGAATAGGTAGGCTTAATAAGGACTCATTAGTGAGCTTATTTCCAAAAGCCCACTTTTCAGTTTGGTTTATTGGTAATTTTAGCTTATTTAGGAAAATTTTGGAGTTTACTACTTTTTGATGCAAATTGAGTTAAGTTAAGTTGTGTTTGGTTGAAAAAGCTTTTTGGAATCAGATTAAGCAACATATAAGCTTTCCAAAACATCTCTCCTTTTTTAATTTGAGCTTATTTTGAGTTTGTAGTGTCCAAAATACCAAAAACCAAAAGTTTAAGCAACTTTCTGCAATCAGCAGCTTATTTGGCTTTTTGGAGCTTATAAAGTGCTTATTTTCGCAAGGTGTCTTTATTAAAGTTGCTTAAAAACATGTTGTGAACAACTTTCGTGTTTTGCGTTTTGGCTAAAAACGACTTTTTAAAATCAGCACTTTTTGGGGACTTGGACTAAAATCGGGATTGGGGTTCAGGGTAGGAAAAAAAAAATTATTTTGGTCTTTTGTCACAAATAGTCCCTGTCGTTAGTCCATTGTTAGTCCTTGTTAGTTTTAGTTTAATTATTAGTTAGGTTTAGTTTTAATTAGTTTAATTAAGCTTTAACCATTAGATAAAATTTGGGGTTTTTAATTTTGTTAAATTTCTGCACTTTTTCTCCACTTAGTGTAATTTTTATAAAAAAATTTAGGTTTTTAGCCCTCGTTTTTCTGCAGTTATAGGGTTTTTTTAAGTTATATAGCTTTGTTTTTTAGGTTTTTTTAATCGTTTTTGTATATCTTGATTGGACAAATGAAAACTCTCATTTCTTGTCATATTCAAACATCAATCATCAATCCGTCATTCGATTTTCCATTCAAGCCTCGTTGGGACATAACGACCCGGGAACTCATACTTCCGGTTTCATATGTATTTTATTTAGTGAATTTTGACTTCTTGCCTTGGTCAAAGGTATTTGGTTGAGTGTTTGCTTATATATTATATATATATATTTTCATCGAACCACCTCTCTAGCTAATGAGACATAGTTTAGGAAATGGTTTAGAGATATTTTTTCTATAAATACAAGAGTTCTAAATAAGAGTGTTTTATAACTAATTCCGATTAACACATACTACCAAAACCATCCTTGATATTTCTCTCTTTGTTTTGAGTCACCACAGCGAAATACAACCCACACAACATGACATCTCACTTTGTAATCAATAGTTCAGATATAAACCTGTGCAGAAGCTAGGGTTATAAGTTAAGGGTTGGGAGCAAGAAATGATTCGGGTTTAAGCTTGGAATGGGTTTAATATTCGGGTCATACAAAGCTTTGAAGGCTTTGGGTTTGATTATACAATTCGGGTGTATCGATTTGGGTAGTTTCCTCAACTCGAACCAGCACTAGGACCATTGTAAGTCGAACCCTAACTTCTATATGTTCATGTCTTACTCGCTTTCTCTTGGCTAGTCGTATGGGTCACGGTTAACTTGTGCTTAACAAGTTAACATAAGTGTGAACATGCATGGTTCAACCCATGCATGGTTCACGCACATACAGATACATGTATATGACTTGTGTGGTGTTAGGATATGTTAAAACATGTAAAACGTGGTTTAATAACGAGCTAAGGCTTAATCGGTTTCATTTAAATACAAGTATGGAAACCAACGTGAACACTATTACTTATGTCACACCCCCAAACGGGGCCTAGACGGAATACGTGTCCGAGGGCGTGACGTCATCATAATCCGATCACAAAGCAATAAAGAACGACCAATATAACATGACGTTGAAAAGTTTACTCGTTGCTTAAAAATAAAATAGAATTTAAGTTTTACACCCATAATAATTAAGGTTAAAAAGTAGGGAAGCATACAAGTTTTAATAATGACAACGAGTAAATAATAGATAAGTCTTGAAATTGGCGAAGTCACATAACACATAGACTCCACATAGCATCAAGAATCAATCCAAGCTAAGCACCTGAGAAAACATGTTAAAACGTCAACATAATGTTGGTGAATTCATAGGTTTAAGTTGATACAAGAGTGGACCACAAGATTTCAAAACGTATGTGACTACTATAACGAATACAGCATCACATAAAAGTATTTACTGTTGCACTAAGCTCATGACACTGAAGCTAATTAATCAACAGGGCATGCTACATCCTGTTGCATAGTATTCCTGCCCTAAACGGTTCCCAAAACCAAAGACCACCATAATGTACAATCGACATGACCATATATCAGTTTGTGTCTTCGTTAGTGGAACCCTTAAAGGCCGGCGGATAGGGATAATTAGTCCCAATAGATCTATTTATTCACTCGCGCTACCTCAACCGGTCCTCCAGTCGAGAAACTAACAGTTCATGATAAGTTGGGCAGTAGTAGGTTTGTAAGCAACTTAGGCAACACATAAACAAGTAAAACTCGCGTAAAGAACTTGTGTCTAATTTAAAAGAAAACAATGTTTCTCACCCCAATAGTAAAGCGTTTGTAAATCACCGAAAAAATGGGGGGCTATGAATCAACTTAGCACAAGGGTAAGCGATAACCAAACAAATGATAAAGTTAAGGACGGTATAGCCGCGACCGGAGTAAGTTATGGGTTATGACTTAGCATTTATCAGAAAACAAGTAAAGCATCCATGTTTATCATTTAAAGCATCCAAGTGTGTTTGCGTTTTAGTAATAAAAGACTTTGAAACTTTACCATGTCTTAGTTAAATCTCGACACTTGCAAAAAGCTACTATTTTTAGAAACTTTCCCTTTTAGGAAACCTTTTTGTTCAAACTTAATAGCGTCCCCTATTTTCTTAAGTTTCCATATATTACAATTCGCTTAAACAATTTCTAAACCGCCTAATCCTTATGTTTAAATCGCCTAAATGTCCAATTCGTACCATTTTTAATAATCCTACTTTTTATTAAGGTCGTCATCTCAATTAACCTTTCATGACATTTCTAGTTGTTCTAACTAATACCACCATTTTCTCTAATGTTTCGCTTGCATTTAAAACATCCAAAATCGTCCGAAAGTGCCCGAAACCCCCTTTTTCTATTCCAATCAGCAACCATTATTTAGAGTGTTTCTTAAAATCTATTTTTCCGATTTGTGGTAAAAATGTCTCTCGTTTTTGACTTTTAGGCTAAGCGGTTGCCAACATTATAGTAAAATCTCATTCCGGACAACTTTCGTGTTTTATACTTAAGCCGATTCGGACCCGAAGGGCTCCGAATCGCCCGTTTTAGCTGCTGATCTGGTCATTAATATTTCCATTTTCGCCGAAAAATGTTTCGAGTTTCATTTAGCCATAAGTTGGCCGTTTTTGTCGATTTAAAGTGTGGTGTATGAAATGTGATATCTATACGAAATAGTCATCAAAAATACTTTTACGTCAAATGGAACACCATTTTAAGTCATTCAAAACCCAAACCAACGTCGGGACAGAAGCTTTTTTTAATCGAAAGTGCCACAAAATCCAACCCAACTGCATATTAGTGCTAATCTAGTTCACACCTTTATTTACAACTAAAATCCACCACCAAAACTAAGCCTTATCAACCTAATCTCTTTGTTTGAACTTTCATCAACTCTCAATCTACCAGAACAATTATAAACATAAAACATAAAGTTGGTAACAATATTTACTGCCATTTTATAAGAGCTGACAATATATTACTTATTCTTTGTAAAAAAAAAAAATCTATCACAGAACACATGGATCTTTTTATGAACAAACATTAGATCTCAATAAATAATGGATGAAACCAACAAAGATCAAGAACAATTACAAATCAAAGAAGAGCAAAAGTAGCCAAAACACTAGATCTATACCCAAGAATTATAGATCTTCAAAAACCCCAAATAATCTTACAAACCCTAATTTTGTGATTCTTGAAATCTTTGAAAAATAACCAACCAACACTTGGATCTACCTTAGATAACCTTAGAAATGAACTTAGAATACTTGGATCTTGCTAGAAATCAAAAGTTATGGATGTGTTTGTGTGCTAAAGGTGTGCCGTGAGCAAGCAAAGAGGGGAGGGAGAGAAAAGATTTTTGTTGGAGACTTGAAAATGAAATGAACCCTAGATGATGAGAATGTGATGTATTTATAGTCCAAATGCTAGGGTTTTAGGGTTAAATGTGCACACAAGTGACCAACACACACCAAGAATGTGTGTGTCATGTGGTTCGGCCGAATAGGGCTCACAAGGACCAAGATGGTTCAATTTTTCTAGCCAAGGTTTATTATACTTGGTTAAGTTCAAAATTACTTATTCAAAGGTTTAGTCAAATTGTAAGATGAATGTGATGTATAAGAACGTGATGAATGAAGTTACAGACACAAAGTGTCATTTTCTCATCAAGTATGTACACATGGGTGAGGCTTTCAAAATAAGATGCCAAATCTTTAATTTAGAGTTCAAGTATACATGTTGTTGTGGTTTAGGCGCCACATTTGGCTAGGGAAAAGAGGTGAACGAAATTTTTAGGCTTAGGGTATAATATTAACGATAACTTGAGTTTACACGAAAAGATTTTGAGTTTTCGGGGTTCACGTTGGTCAAAAACGTGGAAAACGCTATTTTAAGGCTAAATCCCTAAATTTATACGGAAGTTGATTAAAAACACGAACACTCAGGAAAATAATTTAAACACTATAATGCCTAAAATAATTTATAACCGATGCCGGAACGCGTCCGGTGACGTTTCTCAGTTTTTACGCAGTTTAATTCCCCGGTAAACTGTCAGATTTAAACGTACGTATAAAATTTAAAGTAGATGACCGGAGTTGGTCGGAATACTAACCGGGAATTTACGGGGTGTGACAACTTAGACACGAAGTACTTGAAACATACACGTAAACGTTTCATGAAAACATGATGGCTTGGCTTGGGAAGATGTATACTAACTAGTTGGACGATTGCATGTGATAAACACGACTTATATGTGTGCTAAACGAACTTGTTTTGGTTTGTTAGTAGTCGAATACCACAACACAAACCATACGCACCACAGTGGACATCTAAGTCCACTGTTAGGCCTTAAGACCCACGAATGGGTCACATATATTTATAAGATGGTTTGTTTATGGCTTAAGTACTAAATGGTAACTTAGGTAGCTTAACGAAACCCTAACAAGCCCTTAGTGAGGCCCAATACAGGCCTAATAGCCACCCAATAAAAATAATAAAGGGGGGGACCTTTAGACAACTTATTCGTGAGCTTATACAGGCTTATGGACTTATTAAGAAGTTTAGAGAGCTAATGGACCTAAGTATAATAACCTTACACTTTTAAAACTCTTAATGGGCCCTTAATGGACCCAAAAGCCCATTACAGTGGCTTATGGCTTATGGGATAAGCCAATAAGCCAAAACAACTTATTAACTTAAAATAATTAATTGTATCAAAACCTACTTGAAAAACTAGCTAAACACCTTATTGGACCTTAAAGGCTTATTTTGAATTAGTTATTGGGCCGAAAAGCCCAAATAAGCTCATCCAAGCTTATTTCCAGAAGTAAACAGCTTATTTTGATTATTTAAGCTAAGAATATTGTGCACTTGTTAGAACTTAAACGGATTTAAAATGTGATTTTTATAAGTTAAGGGACTAAAAGTGTGAAAATGGAAACTTAAGGGTTAAAACTGTAAACCTACTATTTTGTAAGTTAAAGGGACTGATTTTGACATCTAGAAACCTTAAGGGGCTGTTTGGAACATAAACTAAACTAAAGTGTAAACTTTGTAAAGTTGAGGGACTAAAAGTGTCAACACGGAAACTTAGGGGTATAAGTTGTAATTTGACTATTTTAAACTATAAGGACTATGTTTGCCAATCTAGAAACCTAAGAGTATGATATGAAACTAAAATGGTTTTATGAATACTTGACGTATCGAACTAGACATAATATAATGAGGATATTATTACAAGTTAAAATCACGGTTTATAAATACATAAACGACACAATTAATAAATGCGTATATTTATTAATGACACATATACTTATACAGGTACATACATAGTGGTACACCTTCCCAAGAGCTAACGAGCAAAAATGAATACAATAAACATGTACACCACCACACAAGTGATAACAGTAAATATAAACTAGAAAATTATTGTAGTTTATACATGAAGTCGTTAGCCTAAACTTGTAGACTAAGACTAGCCATATTTACTTAGGTATTTGACGATGTGATTCATTTGCCATACTTGGGTATATTTACCATTCACGAAGGACTACCTACTAAGGTGAGTTCATAGCCCCATGCTTTACAATTATTTAAATGATTTACATCTTTGGGTGAGAACTTGCTTTGTTTTACAAATGGACGCAAGTGTACATTTTATGCAAATGATTACGTGTTTGTCATGTAGCGATAAACCCACTGAAACCCATTTCATGGAACTGTCAATTACTGGATTGTAAGTGCGAGTGTTATAAATAGATCTATTTGGGATTGACGTCCCCGTTTGAGTGAGTAGCGCTCACTGTTCCTATTTGCCTGACAACAAACGTATACCATGTCGGATTAGGGATGTTGCCGGTTAGAACATCATTTACGGGAAATGTTGGTAATTTATTGCATCCATACATGTCGAGCTTCAATGTCATGAGCTTAGGGAAACGTAATTACTTTTTATGATGTTTGCATTTGTTGTTTAATCACACACTTGGAAATCTTACGGTCCTGCAATTGACTTATATAAACCTATGAATTCACCAACTTTATGTTGACGTTTTAAAGCATGTTTTCTCAGGTCAATGAGGCACGAGGTGCTAAGGATACATTGGGGATAGTCTTTTGGGGAGTCATGCATTAAAGATTTGGAGTCATTACACCTTGGGATAATTGTTATGATCTAAAATCTGTTATTAAATGTTGAACAATTTAAGCCGTTGCGCTTTGTATTAAACAATTTCAATAAATCCAATGTATCGTATTTTAAACGACTCTTTTAGAGGTCGTTCTCATATCTTGTGCTATTGATCTATGAAGTAACGCTCCCGGACTCATTATTCAGCTGTGACCCAATTTGGGGGTGTTACAGATTGGTATCAGAGCCAAGGTTATAGAGAACCAGGTCAAATGTTTTTACTTAGACTATAACCATTTTCAAACATTGCATCATACAAAGGGATTTTCATGGGACATTCATTCATACATTACATATTGCATTAGTTGGGTAGACTAGATGTAACATTTCTCAATTTTAGGTCATTTTACGACTCTATTATTCTTTACTATTTTTTTAGTCCAATACGTGTTTTCTTTTAATTTAACTCTTAAGCTAAATCGCGTAGACTAGAAATAATCATTTAACGTAAACAGACACCAAATAAATTAAGGTTTACGTCAATCAAAGTGTTAGATAATTATTAAGAAGATAATTATTAACTTTGTGTATTTTATTTTTATTGGTCACGTAAAAGGCTTACGTTTCGCAATAAAATACATTTAGTCACACCCCGGAAATACCTAGACTCAAACCAATAACCACTTTTAAACCTTAAACACAAAATTTATCAAATCATGTGTTACTAACTCATGTTGGCCGAAATGGATAAGTATAACCCATAAAACCATTCGTCCATACCGATATACACCTAGAAATCTTACCTATATCCTTTAAGTACATGCTACAAACTATGTTTAATTAAAAATGTACAACATGTCTCTAAATACTTATTACACATTGGTTAATCACCATTTTGATCTCTTTTGTCCTCTTGATGCCGAGGTAAGCAAATCACCCACAAAAATCATAAGATTTCCAAAATCCTAGAAAATCTTGTACAAATATATGGTAATAAGAGATTTATTAGGAGGTTTAAGCAAATTACAATGTGAGGCTAATAAACCCTCAAAACACTAATAAGGCAGAATTTGAACTTAAGTAGGAATTAGGAAAACTAAATAGCTATCAAGCCTATATATACTCACTCATATTGTCCCTTAAACATTTCTTAAACATTTCCTAAACCACAAACACTTCTCAAGCCAAAACCACATTGTTTTCTCTCATTGTATTCGGGTTATATAATAACCGAACTCAAACACGACACCACATTTTACAAAGCAAGGATTCTAAGGCATTGAGTTAAGCTAGGGAGGAAAATACAATCGTACTTATACGATTTGGGGTTATACGATTCGGGTTTACTACATAATACACAACCAAGACACTAGGAACACCTTGTAAGTCTCGAAAATTAAGATTTAATGTCATATTCTATTCATTTTTATTTCATGTCTTATTGTAAAGGGTCACGTTAACTTGTGTGTAACAAGTTAACGTGAGCATGAACGTGCTAACGTGTATAAAACATGGTTAATCATCGAGTTAAAGCCTAAGCTTTAAGTTTAAAATACAAGAATGGTAACTTATATGAAAAACACCCTATATATTCGAAATATATAAAATCTATGTGTAAACTTTACATATAAACGTGATGTCTTAACTTGGGAACGAATGTACGAGCTAATAAGACGAATTCATGTAGTAAAACACGAGTAATAATTGCTTATCGAGTGCTTATCGTAAGGTTTCAAACCATAGAAACTAACTAGCGAGCTTAATGGGCTATAATTGGTTTCGTTAAATTTGAATTGTCCAAACAGGCCACGTCTACTAGGCCACGGCTTATTAATAAGCTCCACGAGCTTATTAAGAAGCCTAATGTGCTTATTGAAAACAAACTCATATGGGACCTTAGATTACACTTAGAAAATCTAGCGACCCTATTGTTAGGTTGACGACCCATTGCAGTATCCAAACGCGAGCCCATAAGCCATAATAAGCTTAAACAACTTATTTGTAAGCTTATACAGTTTATTAAGCTTATTGGACTTAGAAAATGCCAATGGACCTAAAATGGACTAGTTGGATCATGTATAAAACCTTATCGAGTATTATTGGACCCAAAAGCCATTAACGAGCTTATGGTTATCAAATAGTCATGAGAAATAAAAAACAGACCCATAAGTGCTTATTGAGACTAGAAAATAAGTTGGATCATGTATATGAAACCCTAATGGACTTTTAAAAACCTTTCGGGTTAAGGTTATTGGACTAACAAGCCCAATAAGCTCGAATAAGCTTACCCGAGCTTATTTTTTAGCATCAACAGTTTCATTAAGTTTAAATGAGCTTAATGAGAGCTTATGTGCTTTGAAAATCTAAATTGGACCATTAATTTTGCCTTATTGGACCTTAACGGGCCCAATAAAGTCCAATAAGCCTAAATAAGCTCATCCGAGCTTATTTATAAGCTGCCACAGCTTATATGGCTTATTGGAGCTTAATAAAACTTATTACCACTTGTTAGAACTTAATAGGGCTTAAAATGTAATTTTTGTAAGTTAAGGGACTAAAAGTGTCAAAGTGCAAACTAGAGGGTGTAAACTGTAAATATTGATTTTTATGAGTCCAAGGACTATTTTTGACATATTTCAAACATAAGGTGCTGTTTTGGAATAACTTATATTAAAAGTATAACTTTTGTAAAGTTAAAGGACTAAAAGTGACAACTTGGAAAGTTAGGGGTTAAAAAGTGTAATTTAACCAAACTTAAATAAAAGGACTAAAGTTGTCAAACTTAGAAACTTAAAAGTATGTTATAAAACTTAAATAATTTTATAAATACTTGAAGTGTCGGACTGGACTTAATATAATAAAGGTATTATTGTATTTAAAGTCAAGGTTTATCGGTGTATAAACTATCAGGTTAATAAATGTATATTTATTAACAATATATGTCTGGTATGTGCTTAATTACACATACCATTTTCCATTAAAAACGGACTTAAATGACCAAAAACGTACCAAAAATACACTGTATTTGTATGTTTTTCAATTGTATTGTGCAGGAAACGGATATCACACAAAAGGACAAAAAACAAAGCTAAAAACGGACAAAACCGAGCACGGAATGGAAAAGTGTGAAAAGACGAAGTCAAATCGAAGCCAAAAGACAACCAAGTCCAAAAGTCAACAGGAAAGTCAACCCCGACAAAGTCAAAGTCAACCAAGTGAAGAAAATACAACTTGAGGGACTAAAATTGCCAAACCTTAAAGTTGTATTACAAGAATTAAAAAGAAAGGGGCTGAATTTGCAATTTACTGAAAATATAACTCTAGGGGCCAAAACTGCCAAACCCCTAGAGTTGTATTACACAAGGACGAAATTTGCAATAAAGATATAATGGATGAGGGACTGAAGCTGCCAACTACCCAAACCTATATTACCACAAGGACGAATTTTGCAAATGAACTTATAAGAGTGAGGGACTGAAGCTGCCATTTACCCAAACCTTCACCCTTGAGACCCTTAAACCAAATTTCCCGCCAAAAGCTCAAAACCCCATTAGCACCTCACGGGTTTTCTTCCCCACTTATACCCTGCAAGTCCCTAATTTCCCATTGGGTAATAACCTTTTCCCCTCTCCACTAAAACCCTAATCACACCCACCTTTCCATGTTGGCAATCCCTCAAGTTTCAAGGTTAATCCAACATTTGATATCATATTGAAGAAGCTCAGGGCATTTCAAGGGCTAGGATTGAGTATGGATTTACCTCACACAAGTAGCACAATCCTGTGTGCCTCTCATAAAAGAAACACAAGACAAAGGCCAAGACTTAAAAGTTTCTAGTATAAATAGATAGCTTGTAAGCCTTCAATGGTATCTAGGTTTTAACTTGTAATCTTTTAAGTTTTTTATATATTCTGTCTTTAATTTAAGCATTGTATCTGTTTTCTTAAGCAATTAATGAAGTATTGAGTTTTTAAGTAAAAATCCAACTTTTTAATTTCAAATCGTAAGTTGTTAATTTGTGTTCACAAGCTCTTATAAAGGTTTAATATTAAGTTACTTGCAGTAATTAATCAAAAGAAGTTAAGTTTGTAGTTAGAAAATCCAAAAAAATACTCACCCCAAATACCAAAGCTTACTTTTGGAAGATAAGCCAAAATTGGATGGGCTTATTGGACCTACCAGCTTGTTTTACACAAGCTGGAGCTTTGTTGATTAAGCTCTATTGAGCATCTTAACCCTGTTTAAGCAAGGGATCTTGTAAGTTTCTTATTTTCTTTTTCTTTAAGTCTTATCACTGTAGCATAGCTTAATTGTAGCTTATTGTGCTTATTTTCATGTTTCCTGCTAACTTGTGCTTATTTGCATTGTCTTTTATTATTTATTATACCTGCATTGTTATTGTTCCCTTGTTTCATTATTTGCCTTAAAAAAGCTCAAATCTGTCCATTTCTTACTTGCTTATTGTAACAGCTTATTTTTGTGTTTTTATATGCCCACTAGGTTCTTATTAAGCTAATTAAGGTATGGTATTAAGAGAGTGTTCATCAAAAAACTTTATATCAAGCTCAAAATTGCTGTTTTAAAACTTAAAGGGGTGTTTAGCACAAGAGCTTTATATGGGTCAAAATGGTTAAAACCTGTTTGTGGCACTCAAGACAAATTTTATAAGCTGTAATTTAGTATAGAGGTTAATAAATTTCAGTTTTTAAAGCTTAAATTTCATGTTTAAGGATCTAGGCCTTCATGGTTTGAATCTGAAAAGCTTCAGCTTATTAGATCAATTGATATTGATAGATTTAGATTAAGTACTTGTTAGTGATGTTTTCTTACCTGTTTTAAAGTTTAAATGCAGTAGAAATAAATTAGATAAGTGTGCTAATGTCCTGTTTGTTATAGTATGTCTTAAGGTTCATTTTTCAAGTTTTTCAAAGTCAATTTTTCAGCAACCATTTTAGATAAACTCTTATAAGTTTTAAAGTCTGATTTTTGTTCTATAAGTTCATTGTAATCCATACTAGATCTGCTTGTGCTTATTTAGTACTCTTAAGTTCTTTTTTCTAGCTTAAATCAAAGCCCGCAGTTTGCAATTTTTTCTCTTTTCAAAACCAAAACTCAGTAGGGACTGAGTGAACTAACAGTTTTCACAAGCATTTTTTTTGCTGCTTATATGCATTTCAAAGCCCTTTCAAAATGCTGATTTCATAAGCCTTTAGCCTAGTGTTCAAGCTTATAAAAGTCCCCTAGCCTTTAGGCCTCATTTAACAGCTTAAAAGTAAGCTTGAAAAGCCTCCATAGGCTGTTTAGCCTAGTGTCTTGCCCTGGTGCAAAAGCTCAATTTAGGAGCCCTTTTTCTTGCTTATTTTTCAGTAAAGCCTGGACCCTCTTGGCTTTTATAGAAAGCCCATAAGCCCTTCTTTAAGCTTCATAAGCCATAAGCCTTAAGACACCTTCTAGGTGGCTTATTTTAAGCCAAAAGTAAGCCTTTTGACTGTTTTTCAAACAGCCTCAAGCTCAAAAACTCATTTGGCTTATTTGAGCTTATGGCTTAGTGATTCTGCTTATTTCCTAGTGCACTAGATTTATTTAGTTAGTTTAGTTAGCTTTTTAGGAATTTTATCTTATTTGAAGCTTATTTGAGCTTAATTTGATTTGTCAAAAGTCTCAAAAATCCCCTGGTGCTGAGTTTTTAAAAAAGCCAATTTTTGGCTTATTTGGTGGTTTTAAATTTGTGCCTTTTGTTCTTATGTGCTTATTAAGAATGCCTATGTGTCTGTGAATGCTTATGTTCTCTTTTGCTTAGCTTAATTTGTCTTAAAAAGCCAAAAAGAAAAGCTCATTTTTCCCCTTAGATTAAATAAGCTTCTGTCAACTTTGACAGCTTATTTTGAGCTTATTTGTGAAAAGTAAAAAGTTTTTTTTAAGTTGTGTTTACTTAGCTTATTTACAAGCTGGTAAAAAAAAGCAAAAGGGGAAGCTTGGAAGTCAAGGGTGAGCTGGGGCTCGAACCCCCGACCTCAACAAGCCTCAACCCTTTATACACAATACACACTACCAGCGCGCATTTGGCAGCATACTTCTTAGAACTTGGGTCGTTTCTGTTAGACCTTGGCCAGTTAACTTAATATACCTTTTTTTTATCAATTTGGCTTTATTAACTCGATTGGCTAATACAGCTTATTATAAGCTGTTTTTTTCTGGCTATATTTTTCTAGTTTTTATAGTGGCAAAGTAATTTCCCTGAAATTTTCATAATTTTATAAATTCATTTAGTATTTTTTTAGATTTAATTTTTATTATTTCAGTAATTTAATCATAATAAAAAATATAAAAGTCAAAAAATATAAACTTTTTTTTAAAAATTTTCTTTTGTCATATAGTTTCTAGGAAAAATATTTGTTTTCTTGTAGGGTCATTTTTGCAAAGTTTCACTTTTTAAAGAACGGGATTCGTTCCCGTTCTTGTTTTGACTCGTTTTTGGTCTTAATTAACTCTATTTTCGATCTAGTTTTTTTAAACTTCGTTTTTAGTCACTTAGAACCCATTTAAAGAAAAAAAAATCACTTTAGGGTTAAAATTGTGTAATTTAGGTTTTTGGCCCTCATTTGTCGTACCCGTTTTAGTTTTAAATCATTTTAGCTTTCGTTTTTAGGTTTTCCTTAATTGTTTTTGCATTTTTAATTATAGTAGTAGAAAAACCAATCATAATCTTGTCATATTCAAACATCGATTATCAATTCGTCATTCGATTTTCAATTGCACACCTCGTTGGGACATAACGACCCAGGAAATCAAACTTCCGGTTACATATATATTTTATTTTGTGAATTTTTAACCAAACCTTGGCTAAAGGTATTTGGTTGATTGTTTGCTCATATATTATATATATACTATTGACGAATCACTCCAACCAAACACGGGTGAATGACAAAGCCATATTCGTCCCCCCGCTTTATTGCTAATTGTTTTATTATAGGAAACATAAAGATGGTGGTGAAGGTACATGTTTCCCGCTGACTCACAAGATTCATAGCCACATGCTCATACCAGACTGACAAACATAAAGACATCATGAATGCTCAAGTATATGTTTTAAGACTTCCGCTACTCTGATACCGTACGACTTTCTCGAAGTGACGAAGTGTTAAAGTTAAAGAATTTCAAGAAAGATGCAACATTAAAGCTTTTCAAGTCAACAAATCAAGAAAGGTATGAGCATGTCGGTCCAAAGTCACAAGTTTCACAAGATGGCAAAGTTCATTAAGATGGCGAAGAGATTATGCTTAGTTGATGATCTCAAGATGCTCAAGATCGCATTCTCACATACAAGTTAAAGATAAAGGAACAAGCTTGATCCCAAAGTTACTAATCACTACAACATATTCACAATAGTAAATCAAGAAATGAAGTTTACGAGCTAAAGACTAAAGATGAAGCATAGTATGCTAGGTTTAAAGTTTTGTAAATTGGAGTGACCTCCCTTAGGGGGAGATTGTTAGAAACAAGAAAAGTATCGGTCACTTCCAATATGTATTAGTCTTAGCTCGTAGTTAATCATATGTCAATTAAAGTAATCTAATATGGCCCAAGGCCCATGGAAAGCCTATCTAGGTCCATGGGTGGCCACATCTCATGTATAAATACCCTCTCCATGCTTTGGAGAGGGTGTTGGTTGATTGGTTTTGTATTCTCATTTCACTTACGAATTACATGTTTCTTACTTTCTCTCTCTAGAATACATCCTTCCTTCCACTCTCTCTCACTAAGTTCCTTCCCATCTCATATTAAAGATTACTTGTATTCTTCAAAAGGGAACCATTAACATGAGACTCTGGTACTTGAAGGATACCGGTATATCTCTTACAGCATATTCAGATGCAGATCACGCGGGGTGTTAGGACACTAGACGTAGTACATCAGGAAGCGCTCGATTCTTAGGTGATAAACTTGTTAGCTGGTCTTCCAAGAACCAAAAGAGCATTGCAATCTCGAGTACAAAGGCTTAATATATTGCCTTATCTAGGTGTTGTGCTCAAATCCTTTAGATAAGATCACAGCTAATAGACTAAGGATTTAAATTTAATAAAACTCCTCTGTACTGTGACAACAAAAGTGCGATTGCTCTATGCTGCAACAATAGTCAACACTCCCAAGCCAAGCACATTTTATAAAGGGTCAAGTGGAGAATGGAATAGTGGAACTATAATTTGTCCGGACCGAATATCAACAGGCAGACATCTTCACCAAACCTTTGCCACGAGAAAGATTCAACTTCTTTATCAAATACCTAGGAATGAGATGCATGTCTCCGAAAATGCTAAAACGTCTGGCAGAGGAAGAAGACGAGTAATGGTGGTAACTCGTAGTATATCCTGTGTATTATATGTATATATGAAAACATAAAAACCTAAAAATATTTTTCATTTTATATAAATTTTTCAAAAAAAAAGAAAATAGAAAATTAAAAAAAAAATAAAAAATATATAAAAAAATATGTATCTCTGACATGTCTTCTGAAAATTGATAACATTTACGACCTTAGAAATGTCATTTAATAATGATACCAGGCTGTAAATGAAGTTCGAGCAGAAGTTCAAAAAGTTTTCAAAACATGTTATATGGCTTGCTATTATTTCAGATAGCAACCCGATCTTCAATTTAAAGGCAAGTATTTCGACAAAAAGAAAACTTAACCTCACAACGGGATATGAATTTTTCTCGAGAATGAATTACTTCATATTCATTCAAAGGCTTGTGTTTACTTTGCAATACAACCCGTGCTTACTTTATACAAATTAATGTACGTGTCAGTGCATTTATTTGTCAAAATAAGAGAAATCTTATTTTTATGGTGTAGATTTTTTGAAACAAAATAATCATCTCAATAATTCATCAGAAAATGATTTTTTCTTAATGCATTTGACCACTCAAACAACAACTACTTCAATTTAAATAAAAAACGGGTCATTGTTTGAGGGGGAGAAATGTCAAATAATCTTCTTCAAAATCATCATTGAAACAAAAGGAAAAAGGTTTTTAAACAATAACGGAATAATATTTCTCAGGAAGTTAATTAATTTTAACTTTGTTGTGCTTAATATGTTATGTGTTTATGCATTTAGGGACTTAATAGCAAAATTTAAGGCTTAGTCTTTTTTTTATAAACTTTTAAGGACTAAATGTGCTAATTGTAAAAACAAGATTATGTCTTAAGAAAGTTATTAAAGAAAAATGCAAAAGGATATATACTTGAGGGGGGCATTTGTGTCAAAAATCATAAGATCTCAAACACAAACACCCCCACCCCGTCGTTCATATCACACAAACACATACACTCTTATTTTTTCTTTCTTTCCTCTATTGTTATAACTTAAAAAATTCAAGAATCATCAAAACATGCATTTCAATCATTAAGGTAAACTACAAATGTGTTCCTTACAATCTAAACAACTAATAATCAAAAGGAATTAGGTTAAAACACGATCTTTTATTCGAATTCCTTAAAAATTGGTTTAGGGTTCGTCGAAATCAAAAATGGTCTAAAACCTGAATTGATTGAGCGGTTTTGATGGGTAAGGGTTGTAGATTACTCGGTTAGAACAGTTTTACATAAGGTTAACATGTGATTGTGTTATGCTTAAATTTTTGTTCGAAAGATTTAAGTTTTAGGGAAGAACATGAAAAATTAAATGGGTTTGTGTTTAGGATGTGTTAGAATACTTTCTTAAATGTGTTTATGTAAGAAAATCCAAAGTTTGAACATACATCTTGATATCTTAGGTAAATTGAGTCATTCTACTCGTATTATACTATAAGTGGTATTTTTATGGTTAATTCATGCTATAATTGATTCATTTGATGCTTGTGTATGATGTATCTCATATCTTATGTACTTAAGTTGCCTAAATTTGAAATTTGTGTTAATATGAATTTTAAGGGGGCGATTTATACGTAACTAAGATAAGGGGGCGATTTATACACTCCACTATAGGGGGAGATTTATACGTACTTCTATATGGGGCGATTTATACATCTTATGTAAGGGGGCGATTTAAGGGGCGATTTATACATTTTAAATAAGGGGCGATTTATACACTGATTTAAAGGAGGCGATTTATACTCACTTAATTAAGGGGGAGATTTATACAATTTCCATTAAGGGGGCGATTTATACACTGGTTAAAATGGAGCAATGTATACACACCTAATCAAGGGGGCGATTTATACATAGAAATATAAGGAATGATTTATACCTAAATGTTTTCACTAGATAACTTATTTTAGGTTAATTCTTCTTTATATGATAGGTAAGTTGCAAACTTGATTGTGTGTTATCAATTGTTAGTTTGTTGACCCTGTAAGTTGACTTTCTAATTAATGTCTTTCGTCATGTACTGTGACTGAATGCTTGATAAAAAATGTGTTAAATCTGTCTAGTTAAGGACTGTAAACTGCTTCAAGAAGTCAATCCCCACGAATAAAATTTATTAGTCAGTAATATATAAATCTGTTTGTATATAAACTATATTGGAAAATTCTTTGGAGAAACATGAATCCAGTTGCCGCTCAACAAGTTGCTCTTGATAATGCTTTGGTTGCTCCTGAGAAATGACTTAAGATTGAAAAATGAAACATGAGAATTAAGTTCAACAAGTCACAAAGAGAACCAACATATCTAGTCACTCTAGATGTTCTTAAACTCTCTCCTTGCTATACCGCTTTCCTGATCACTGCTGAAGTTCCTGAAATATATATGCATCAATTCTGGAACACCATCAAGAAGATCAAAGATACCGATGCATACTAGTTCAAGCCGGATAAGCAAAAGTTCCGAATTGAAACTGAAGTATTTCATGAGATCCTCCAAATCTGTCCCAGACTCCATAACCAAGATTTTGTTAAACCTCCCTCTAAAGAATAAATGGTTCCATTTATCAAGGAACTCAAGTATACTAGCAAGTGTGATATGCTATCTGAGATCCATACATATCATATGCACCAGCCCTGGAGAACATTTGTTGCTATCATCAATAGGTGCATCTCTTGGAAGTCCACAGGTTTTGATAGGCTCAGGTCGTCAAGAGCTCAAATCTTGTAGGGAATGTTCTACAAGGAGAATGTTAACTTTTTTACTTTACTGTAAGATTTTATGTTTTAAGCAGACAACAGAGATATAAGTCATGTACATAAGACCATCTCTATGAGGAACATGATAAATCTCTACATAATTCGAGATGATAGCTTGTTGGGTACATTAAAATATGTCTCCAAGACAGAAGATTATCAGAAGTATGAAGCTCTGATTACTAAGCAGATGATCAATCAAGTAATTCAAGATTCTAAAGCATATAAGATTTATCTTGTCTTTGCTACTAGAAAAGCTACTCCTAAGAAAGCAAGGAAGTTTAAGAAAATTGCTTTACCGTCAAAGAAATAGACTCTTGTCTTAAAAGATAAACCTGCAAAGAAGCCTAAGTGGGCTAAGCACCCTGAACCTGCTAAGAAGTCTGCACCTGCTAAGGAAGATGTTTCTTCTAAGAAGCCTTCAAGAAAGAAGTCAACTGGTTTACAAATCAAAGATACTCTAGATGTTTCTGTGTCAAAGAAGAAGGCATCAGCAACCACCGATAGAAGCAAAGGCATTGACTTGCTGTTTGAGGCTGCTTTACTAGAATATGCTCAAATAAAGAAAGTTCTTAAACGAAGCAAAAACGAAACTGTGGCTCAGGTGATGGAGTTGGTTCTTAACAAAAGTTTCCTGATGAGCTTCAAGACAACACAACTAGTATAAATGAAGGAACTTGTACTATACCAGGGGTTCCCGATGTGCCCAAAGATCAATCTGAGAGTGAAAATGAGTCTTGGGGAGAAAGTGAAGATGATGCTGATAGTAATGATGATGATGTTAGTGATGATGATGGTAACAATGATGACAGTGATGATGATGGTAGTGATAATGAAAGTGATGATGAAAGGAATGAATCTGATGAAGATGAGAATCCTAATCTTAATTAGAACGATGATGATATAGAAGAAGAGTATGACCATGAGTATGTACGTACTCTATCAAGTTATGAATCCACTAATGATCAAAACGAACATGTGGATGAAGAAGAGTATGATCGCATTGATAAAGAATTGTATAAAGATGTGAACATGAAGTTGAAAGATGTAGAGCATGGAGAAGAAGGGAAAGGAGATGCAAAGAAGACTGATGCTGGTCATGATGATGTTACTCAAGAGACTTCATATGATCCAGTCGAGGATGATGCACATGTAACACTTACAGTCGTTCATGACACATAGAAGACTGAAGTTCCACTACAAAGTTCTTCTCTCTCATCCGACTTTGCCACTTAATTTCTAAACTTGGATAACGTTCCACCAGCTGACACTGAAATTAATTCCATGATGAATATCGATGTCTGGCATGAAGAACCAAGTAATCAAACACCCTCACTTCTCACCATACCTGTAATGGTAATCCCTAAAACTTCAACAGCAACTGCAACAACAATTCCTTCGCCAATTCCTCCATTCATTCCTCTTCCACAACAGTCAACACCAACTCCCACATCAACAACTAAAGCAACTACCTCTCTACCTGTAATTCCAGACTTTTCATCCCTATTTGGATTCAACCAAAGAGTTCCTGTCTTGGAAAAATAGCTCCCTCAACTCAAACAAGTTGATCATTATGTGCAACTCCTCAAAGCTATAAAATCACAAGTCCCTTTATTCGTAGAAGCCCATCTTAGCATAAGACTAGGAGATTCTATTCAAAAGGCTTTCCAGTCATACACTACAGAATTTAAGAAGAAAGCTCAAACTAAAAAGAAAGAGATATATAAATCTAGTTGAGAAATCTGTGAAAGATATCATCAACGATGAAGTCAAAACTCAACTACCTCAGATTCTACCAAAGGAAGTAGCTGACTTTGCCACTCTTATGATCCAAAGCACCATTACTGAATCAGATGAGAATGTCATCTTGGCCAAATCTTCTTCTTAACCTCAATCAACATACGAGGTTGCAGCGTCACTCACAGAGTTTGAGTTAAAGAAAATCCTTTTAGACAAGATGCAGAAAAGTCAATCGTACCGAGGGGCTAAAGAACACGAAGAACTCTATGATAGACAGGTTAAATCTTACAAGCTTGACAAGGACCTCTTTGAATCTTATATAAAATCATATTCATTAATAAGAGACCATGAAGACAAGGATAAAGATGAAGACCCTCCAGCTAGATCAGACATAGGGTTGAAGAGAGACAGAAGACAAGCAAGGATGTTGAACCATCAAAAGGTCCTAAATCAAAAGAATCAAAGTCAAGCTCATCCAAAGACACTATGTCTCAGCCAAAATCATCTGGTAAGTCTGCTCAAGCAGAGGAATCAGTGTTTGAGGTTGTAGACAGCGAGATGCCACATAATCAAGGAAGTGATTTGGGTAACACTAGTGAACAACCCAATGTCGAGGCTGCTTCAAAGCTTGAATGGTTCAAGAAACCTCAAAGGCCTCCGACTCCTGATTCTGATTGGAATGTTGGAAAATCTGTTGACTTTAGACCACCTCAAACCTGGATCAGCAAAATTGCTCAAGCAAAAAAGCCTCATCTTTCTTTTGACTAGCTTATGAGCACTCCTATCGACTTCTCAGCATATGTCATGAACCATCAAAGGGACATGTAGAAATCATGTGGAACTTGAGTATAACATTAAAGAATGTTATAAAGCGGTAACTGACCGACTGGACTAGAATAACCCTGAAGGAAAGAAATATCCATTTGACCTTAGCAAGCCTCTACCATTGATTATGGATCGAGATCGTCAAGTAGTTCATGTTGACTACTTCATCAACAATGATCTCGAGTATCTGAGAGGAGAAAGCTCAAGTAGGAAATATACGACTTCCATAACAAAAACAAAGGCTGCTAAGTATGATATTCAAGGCATTGAAGACATGGTTCCATCATTATGGAGTCCGATAAAGGTATCCTATGATAGATATGTAGTCTAGGGAATTTATCACTAGGGTCCTAAACGACAACGATTCTATGGATTTGCAAGCAACAAGGTATCCAAATATGATGTGTACTCCACAAAAAGAATTATAGCAGTAACCAAAGTGGAAGTTATGAAGTACTATGATTACGATTATCTGGAGGAGATTGAAGTTCGAAGAGAAGATTAGCAATTATACAAATTCAAGGAAGGTGACTTTCCAAGACTTTACCTGCATGATATTGAAGATATGCTTCTTTTCATTAGTTCAAAAGAAACTCTCCAATCTTGAAAGAGACGTTATTTTCAACTTAGGTGTAGCAGTACAGATGTTTACCAGACGTATTGTCATTCTTAGGCGGGTGCAAGACCTTCAACTGGGAAAGCTACCAGAAGAAGCACAGTATTACTAAGCCAAAGACATTCAAGTCTGACATCTCCAAAAAACTCCATAAACTGCATACTATAACCCTCAAGGAATTATCTATGAAGACAAGTATAAAAGAATTACAGGTTGATGCGCACGGATGAACTCTACAAGTTCAGTGACGGGACGCTCACATCTGTTAGATTCTTTCTTCATAATATTGCTTAAAACCTGAGGATGGATTACTTGCCGAAGAGAAGATAGAGTAGCTTAAAAAGAAAAAGGTCTCGCATCATGATTAAGGCTATCAATAAGCAGCTGCTAGAAAGAAGGTTGATGAAGAGCTTGGAAAAGTTCATTGGTAGGAGAGATTACAGGCAAGACTACAAACTGCTTGAACGGACAATATGAAGTTGTTAAATTTTGTCCTACTCTATTTCATGTTATTCTCTCATAATTATAATCTTGTGTATATGTAAATAAGTAGTATAAGACTAAAATTAGGCATATATAGTGTTTGAGTACAAATTTTCAAGAATTTCTTAGTAAATTCAAATTTTTTCAAATTATTGCACTCAAACACCATATATTCCCTCATAATTTGAGAGGGAGCATCAAAATATTCCCAATAATAAGCTTGATATATATAGAACATTTTTCTCCTAAAATAATTTTCATACATATTTGAATCAATTAATATCCAAAATATCAAGAGATTTAACATTTTTGATAAGGGGAGAAAATGTGATTAAAATATATATAACTTGTATAATGTGATCTTAAAAGACTCATGTGTGAACTTCTTCATCGTATGTGCTAAACATTTTCGGTTATCGATGCACATATAAAGGGGGAGCTTTTCTAAAAAGTAAAACCATCAAGGTACTAAATGTTTTGATTTATATCAAAGTACCTTGATCGATGTTTTCAAATGGTTTTAAGGCTGTGAACAATACCAAAAGACGGACCATATATTTAATTAATTGAAGTTATAAGGTGGTTAGGTATAGGTGTTCGTTCCTACGATCCAGCTAGAACCGAAGGGATCTACCCAGGGACATTCCAATAGATAGAATAGAAGTCCATAAGTATGATAAAAAGGAGAAAAATATGAGAAAAGGGAAAAATGCAGACTAAGACAGAGCTAACACTGGAACAAACCCAACAAGGTGTTAGTGATGAAGTCTTGGTAAGCATTGAAGAGGTTGAAGAATGAAAAAGAAAAGTTAAGATAAAGGGTGAAAAGAAAGAAGCTCTCCTTACACTTAGGCAGAAACCGGGTCAATACATATGCTACCTAAGCTGTTGTCTGGTATTGAATATAGTTATCATAGACCTAATGATGCGATGCACAACCCTCCCCAGCCACTTAAGGTCTCTTAAAAGACTCTTCTTTCATTTCTGATGGAGATTACACTCATTTCTATCGACTTTCTCACTTCGAGTTAGTTGGTATTAAAAAGGTGGCAGTCTGCTCCAGCCTTCGATTACTAAAACTAAAAGTGCAGTATTGAGTCTAGAGCCAAAAAGAGATCATCCATAAATCTTACTAGGACACTATTCAAATATATTTGTTACTCACACACTGTGAAAACAAGTAATAACTTAAGAGTTCTAAGCATTATCCTTGTGATATTTCCAGAACATCAGAGTGATACTAAAGAATTCATAATGACGATGGAAATCCAACATCAAATAAGCTCTACGATAGGTGACTTGTGAGATCCTATATGGATCAAACTTGTGACATCGATTCGGTCCAAACTATGAATTGGCGATTGATGAATTTTGAAATGCGTAAAACTCTCGGTGTGTCACAAAATCACTTTAGCAAGTGACATGTCTATTGATTTTTAAATCAATTTTTGATTCAATCGGTGAGACTTTGTCTTACTGGTTCACTCATATCGTGTTGTTTTCTTTAAGACACTCTGGTAATGAGAACGGCTAGTCCAGCTACGAAACCCTGTCAATGAGATTCTTAAGAATTCTACCTGATCACAAGCAGTATTTATACTGATTAACGGGGAACTGTGGTTATTGCAACCTTATTTGACAAAAGTGAACAAAGATTGTTTCGCCCATATATGTTGTTTTATCACTAACCCACTTATGCAGGAAATCTCGATGGTAGCCGCAGCTGGTTCAAAACAAGTCAAGATTCATAGCCACATGCTCATACTCGATCGGTAAATGAAAAGACATTATGAAAGCTCAAGTACATGTTTCAAGACTTCCGCTACCCTGATACCGCACGTCCTTCTTGAAGCGACGAAGTTTTAAAGTTAAAGTACTTCAAGAAAGATGCCTTATTCAAGCTTTCATGTTAAAAATCAAGTAAAGTATGAGCATGTCGGTCTAAAGGTCACAAGTACACAAGATGCACTAGTACGAATCTGGGATTTGGTCACACGTGGGCAAAATGGAACGGCCACACATTCGCATATTTATGTGGCTAAAGGTACCAAAATAGACAGTATTTACTAATTAGCTACACATGAAATTTTTGATCGTGTGACCATTAGAACTGTATTGCCACACATTCGAACATTTATGTGGCTAAAGGTAACTAGTAATTTTTTTCTGATTATTTGGCCACATATGAATTTGGAACGCGTGACAAATACAAGTAAGCTTGAAGCATTAGTCACGATACACATATAACTGGTGACAAATATATGTCACATACTTGAACGCTGTGACCAAATGGCATATATGGTCACATGATGTAATTTTTTATGTGTCTAAATCATACAGTCAAGTTTTGTTACACATGATTTAAAGGTGACTGCTATCTTTTGCTGATTATTTAGCCACATATGAATTTGGAATGCGTGACAAATAAAAAGTAAGGTTGAAACATTAGTCACGATATACATATAAATAGTGACAAATATATACTTGAACACTATGACCAAATGCCATATATGGTCACACTAAACTTTTTGTCATGCATTATTTTAGTGTAGCCAAAATCCAGTACATATGATCACGTAACTAAATATGTGTGTTTAAAGTTTAGTTTGTGTTAGCTTGCCAAAAGCTAATGTGTATAGTCACATTTACTTCTAGCACGATCATGTGACTATATGCCTTTACAATAGCCACAACATATCATAAATGTATGACTAAATTATGTTTATGGCCACATTTAATAAGCAGAATTAAGACTAACAATTATATTCATAATAGGTCCAAACACTCGTGAAGTATACATGTGGCAATCATTTAGAGCAAAACTGAAAATCCGTTATCAATTAAAATTCATATTAGTCACATTGAGTGTTTATGTGTCTAAATTCATAATGTCATATATGGTCACATAAAGTGTTTGTTTATGTGTCTAAGTCATGGACGCAAGTTTTGTCACACATTATTTAAGTGTAACCAGTAATCCCATACATATGTCACGAAACAATATGTGTGTTTAAAGTTACTTGTGTTAGCTTGCCAAAAGTTAATGTGTATAGTCACATTTACTTCTAGCACGATCATGTGAATATATGCCTTTACAATAGCCACAACATTCACAAATGTGTGTACTAAATTATGTTTCTGGCCACAGTTAAGGTGATTAATGGTACCATATATCCGTAACATCACATCCGTGAAGTATCCATATGGCAATATTTATGAAGCAAAAAATGTATAAATCGTTTATCATTAAATTTCATATAGTCCACAAGATGTTTGTGAGCTAAATTCATACTGTCATATAGGTCACATGAATTTGTTATGTGTCTACATCATGGACTCAAGTTTTGTCACACGTTATTTAAGTGTAGCCAAAATCCAGTACATATGGTCACGTAACTAAATATGTGTGTTTAAAGTTTAGTTTGTGTTAGCTTGCCAAATGCTAATGTGTATAGTCACATTTACTTCTAGCACGATCATGTGACTATATGCCTTTACAATAGCCACAACATATCACAAATGTGTGACTAAATTATGTTTATGGCCACCTTTAATAAGCAGAATTAAGCAGTTTATAAGCTTAAGCCCAAATTGAATAAGCTAGGAAGTAGCTTATTCGACTATATAAGTTGTACCAAGATGCAACCCTAAAACACCAAACATTCTTAAACAGCAAAACGTGCAAACCCAAAGCCAAACCCAAAGCAAAAGTGTTTACAGGCTGATAAGGGGTGTTAGGTTTAACTTCAAAAAAAACAAGAAATAAAAAAGGATGTTACACCCCAGCGAGAATCAAACCCGTGACCTCCCTTACAGAAGTCAAGCGGGTTACCATCTTGCTAGATTAACATATCCATTAATGTTATGCATTTCCTTTTTAATATAGAAGTTTAAGCTTCATTGTTTTTTACTAGTAGCTTAAAGAGTGCTTATAGAAACTGCTTATGGGTGCTTATAGAAACTGCTTATTAAACCATGGCTTTTTCTCCCTCTACTTATTTTTGACTTGTTTCACTTTAAAATTTTCGAATTTAGCAAAACTAAATAAGTTGTAGCTTATTTGGTTTAAAGCTATTTTCAACTTGTTTCACTAAATAAGTTGTAGCTTATTAAACCGTTTTTGTTTTTTTTGAGCGATTTTGACCGATTTCCACTTTTTTTGAACGATTTCGACCGATTTTTTCAATTTCGACTGTTTACGTTCGTTTTTGATAGTTTTTGACCCATTTTGACCGTTTTCGAGCGACTTTGACCGATTTTGATTGTTTTCAACCGATTTTGACCGTTTTTGACAGCTTTCATCGGATTTCGACCCTTTTTGAACTTTCTCGGCTGATTTTGACCGTTTTCGTCCGTTATCGACTGATTTAAACCATTTTCGTTCTTTTTTTTCTTGATTTTGACCATTTTTGTACGTTTGAGACTGTTTTTGTTCATTATCTAACATTTTCGTAAGATTTTCTAGGTTTCCTTTCGTTGTTTACGTTTTTGTACTTTTTTGTATGCTTAAATACAATTTTTAACGTTTTCAAATGCTTATCCATTTTTATATGTTCTAGTACTTTTTATAAGAATGTATAAAAACATATGAAGATGTATAAAATGGTACAAAATGTACTAAAGCGAACACAACATAGGAAAACAAAGAAAAACAGAGAAGGACGTATGAAAACGAAAAAAATTGTTCAAAAATGTACGTAAATGTAAAAAACATTTCATAATGTTTTAATACGAAGGAAAATGTTCAACATAGCTTGAAAACGTAAGAAAACGAGCGAAAATTGCCAAAAACAATCAAAAATGGATTAAATCGGTCGAAAAGGTCGAAATCGGTCGAACACGGTCAAAGTCGGTCAAAAACGATCAAAATCGGTCAAAAACTAGCGAAATCGGTCAAAATCGATTGAAAACGGCTGAAAACGGACGAAAACCGTTACAAACAGATGAAAACGTAAAAAAAACAAAACGTATAAAAATGTTGTATAGTATTTATCTTAGTTTACAAAACCTAATTCACATGACCCATAACCCATGTGAATTAGCCATTATCATCGGTCATGCATGGGTTCCATTACACTATAAGCCACTACAACTTAATGCACATGACCCATGACCCATGTTAATTACCCATTGTCGATCACTAGTCATGTATTGGTCGATAACATAACACGATAAGCCACTACAACCCAATGCACATGACCTATGACCCATGTTAATTACCCATTGTCACCAGTCATGGATGTTTCGTAACATGACACTCTAAGCAACTACAACCCAATGCATATGACCATATGATGTTAAATACCCATTAATGAATGTGACTAGTGATAACCTAATGCACATAACCCATGACCCATGTGAATTAGCCATTATCACCAGTCATGCATGGGTTACATCGGCTTGGTAGGTGTGTATATTATAGTTATAGTGTGAAGGTTGTATGAATTATATTGAAGTTATTAAAAATAGGCACGTTAATTTTGACATTTGAGGAGGCCATGAAATCTGTATCGCATATATCTTAGTTTGAACACTGTGTGAAACTGTCTTTAGGGTAGCGTTAGATAAGTTGGGCATGGTAACCCGACCCTTGTGCATTATGTTTAATGGTCAACGGTAAGTTCAATTCATAGAATGGTTAGTACGAATGTTTTTTTTAAATGCTTTTCAGAGGAAAGTCAAACATTATGTTTGTAGGTTGCTAATGGAATCCATGTTTTAGTTTAGGGGCATCAGTTTTTTTATAAAAATTTGAAGTGCCTTCCATCCCTCCAAAACAAAATTAGATTAATACTTCTCCCGCCCCTCCTAAAATTATTTCCCCCAAATTTGTTTTCCCTTTTTCTCACCCAAAACTAAAATCATATTAAATTTTATTTTCCCTATTCCATCGTACCTCTTTCTCCAATTTTTGCCTCCTTCCTTAATCTCTAGCGACTCTCTCACACCTTAATATTTCTTCACCAAAATTTGTTACCCCCAATCGGTTTTCAGCCATCATCTCTCGACTCTCGAGCCCTTTATCAAGGTAACCAAACTACTTCTTCAATATTTTGTATATTGCTATATTATTATGTTTGATTGCTAATTATATAGCCAATGGATGTATATTGAGGTTATCATCGTGTTCTTAGGATTTTTTTAATATTTCAATTAGACTCTTTGTGTTCTTTTAATGTTTATACTTGTGGTTACCATTACCATATAACTGATTTCGAAACAGATTATTTCAATGATATCGGGAATTTGAGATCAAGCTGGGGAAATTATTGTTAGTTATTTATACCATTCCTACAACCTATAAGGATTTTGAAGGTTTATCTTTAATTTATATCTGTTTAGGGTTTCAGTTTTGGGGTGGGGTGGGGATTTTTTGCTTATACAGTTTTATTCTTGTGTGTAGATCATTTTTTGCTATACAGTTTTAAAGAGTATGAAAAGCGTCATAAAAATGCAAGGATGTCTTCTTCATCAGATGATAAATGATAAGGTATATCATTTTACTGGTTATGACACTTCAAATCTACCTCACATATCAGCATTTATATGTTTTGTTAATACTCTGATAAAATGCGGTTTAACTATTTGTCACTGAACTTTCAGTAATAGCTTTTAATTTTTATTATTGATCGTTTAATATGGGTCAATCTGTCTTTTTACTTGAATATCGTGCTTGTCTTCCGAGCATAAAGTTATCATCAATAGACACTGTAGTCATATTCAACAGTGAGTGAAATCTTGCAAATGATTTAAGAGCATTAAATAAAATAGCAATTGATTCACAATCAGAACAAATTATGGTTTTCTGGTTATATACTTCCTCGACAATTGAAGAAACAATTCTTAGACTTGCTGAGCATAATGTAACTATAGATAGAAAGTTGCAGAATATAAGTAGGAGCACTAGTGATGTGTTGCTAATGTGGGGTGCAACATACTTATTTAATAAACTAGATGAGTTTCATAATGCTTCTGGTGTGAATACCTGCTCTGAGGAATCCTTGCTCGACAAGTTATTGGAAGAGTTTGTAAACTTGATTACTTATGTACGTATGAACAAAGATGCAACCAAGTTGATGATTACTAGAGCCCAACCAATTTGTGGAATTTATGGTAAAAATCCGACAGAGCCAAACAAGACAGGTGAAGAACAGCCTCATACATTCTGGAGAAAGTTGTTGGTTGGAAGGAACCCATGTTGGAAGTATTTAGCTATGTCAAACCCAAGGCAACGAAAATCCAAAAGACCACAGTATATTGAGAAGCCACCCAAAAAAATAACCAATGATGATGTTTCATGTAAGCACAAGAAGACCACAAATAACATCATTGAATCTGTTGCATCAAAGCCAGTAACAGAAGAAGGTGAGGTTGTTGGTATGTATCTTAAATTCTTAAAAGTTTTAATTTAGATGACTCTAGTCCATCGGATTGTGTGTAAGTTCTGAATTTTAGAGTCACGCCTTTTCTTTCAGGGGCTAGTAAATCACAGTCATTTGCTGGTGATAGCTTTTGGTCTGATGCAACCACAACAAGCTTTCATGACATTTTGAAGCTTAAGATATCTAAACTATGTGAAGTCCTCGACCTCTCGGTATGTTTCTCTCGATAGATATGATTATGAAAATTATTTTTTCATTGATTAGTACTACTCAGTACTAATTATTTATTCTGTTATCTGCGAATGCAAACATATTCCTTATCATGATCCTATTATTATTTCATGCTTTGCCTGCTAGAAGCAGATAACATCTTATATAGGATTTGTATTTACTTTCCTTAAACGCAGGAGGATGTCAAGACAACAGTGTAAAGATTTCTCGAATATGTTATCGAGAATTATCATGTCAACAATGAAGACGCTAATACGTTACAAGCTTTCTTGATATCCCTGATCTGAACATTTTCTAACTTAATTGATTTTATATATTTAAGCTAAAAGACATGATCTTCTTTTCACATCCTTTTATGCCTTTGCTAATGGGTATATAATCTTGTTTTAGTGCTGGAGCGGCTCTGAATTGTTGAAACACAAGCTTGATAGGACACAATATGTTGCTCTTGCAAATGAACACTTGAATTTCAGTTGCAATGAAGAAGAGACACGCCAAATTTACCTGAAGCTGGAATCTGCAATGGAGATGTTTATTCGCTACACAAAGAACCAAAAGAAAACTTATGTTTCAGAAGATTCTATCCGAGAAATGGAAGCTATAAATGGTCTTGATCTAGCTAAGTTTCTAGATGTTGGCATTAAAGCAAGTGGCAAACTGCAATTTCTGGACCTCATACTCCCCGAGCTGAGGAAACAGAAACTAAGAGTGCTTATTATTTACCAGGTACATAGATGTTCAATTTTACATTACAATGAAGTTTAATCGCTTCCTTAATTTTTTCTTTCTTGGGTTGTGCTTCAAGTATCTTGCATTCCCTCATTCTTTGTGTATCTCGTGACAACCTATAAGTGGTTCTTGGAAGGATTCGGCTTCTATTAGATACATATTGGATGATTTTCTCCATCAGAGATTTGGTGAAGACTCTTATGAGCGTATTGATGGAGTTGGAATTGTCCCTTCAAAGAAGCAAGCTGCTCTAAATAACTGCTTGATGAAGTTTAAAAAGCTAAAAAAATGATAGCTATGTATACGGCCTGTGTGGGATTTCTTAAAGAACAACTTATGGATACCATCTTTCTCTCACATACAACTATATTTGTTTCTCCTACATACAACTATATTTGTATCCAAAGGTACATACATGTGTTTTATCAACCTACATATATATAATTCTTTATATTTAATTCAGTCTTTGATAAACGCGGCTTTTGTTTCCTACGGGCAACACCACCAAGTACCATACAAATGATTGGTGAGAACAAAATTGCACCTAAATTACAATCTAAGCGCAAAAACGTTTATGTCTCTCGTGATACCATGCAAAAGCAAGCTAGGATGAAGAGTCAAAAGTCTTTAAATTATTGATCATGAAAACTATGTTAGTTGATAATTTCATTATGTACGACATTACAATTTTATATTTGGTTCCATTATATACATTCTAATTTTATTGTATTTGAATTTGTTTTGATATATATTAATTTCTTAAATGTGACTAAAAGATGCATATGGTCACACTTATTAACACTTTTGGTCACTGTTTGCTTAATTCGTTGTGTGACTAAATATTACAAAAGGTCACACAAACATAAAATTCATGTGGCCATTGGATGATCAATAGTCACACAAAATACACATTTCTTCACTTTAAACACCATATGGTCACACTTATTAACATTTTTGGCCAATTTATGCTTAATTTTATGTGACTAAATACTCAAAAAAACATGCTTTGTGTGACTAAATATTACAAAAGGCCACACAAACATAAAATTCATGTGGCCATTGGATGAACAATAGTTACACAAAATACACATTTACTTCACTTTAAACACCATATGGTTACACTTATTAACACTTTTGGCCACTTTATACTTAATTGTATGTGACTAAATACCAAAAAAAACATGTTTTGTGTGACTAAATATTACAAAAGACCACAAAAACATAAAAATTCATGTGACCATTGGATGATCAATAGTCACACAAAATACACATTTCTTCACTTTAAACAGCATATAGTCACACTTATTGACACTTTTTGTCACTTTATGCTTAATTTTATGTGACTAAATACCTAAAAAAATGTTTTATGTGACTAAATATTACAAAAGGCCACACAAACATAAAATTCATCTAGCCATTGGATGATCAATAGTCACACAAAATACACATTTCTTCACTTTAAACAGCATATGGTCACACTTATTAACACTTTTGGTCACTTTATTCTTAATTGTACGTGACTAAATAACAAAAAAAACATGCTTTGTGTGACTAAATATTACAAAAGGCCACACAAACATAAAATTCATGTGGCCATTGGATGAACAATAGTCACACAAAATACACTTTTACTTCACTTTAAACACCATATGGTCACACTTATTAACACTTTTGGCCACTTTATGCTTAATTGTATGTGACTAAATACTTAAAAAAATATGCTTTGTGTGACTAAATATTACAAAAGGCTATACAAACATAAAATTCATGGGGGCATTGGATGAACAATAGTCACAAAAATACACTTTTACTTCACTTTAAACACCATATGGTCACACTTATTAACACTTTTGGCCACTTTATGCTTAATTGTATGTGACTAAATATAAAAAAACATGCTTTGTGTGACTATACAATGTTTATGATCACTAATACTGATTAATCCAGCTAAAATTGTACTTAATTAGTCACACATGTTAAGGTTTTGGTCATTGTTTTTTAATGGATACAACCGCTAACTCAAAAATATAACCGTAGGTACCCTACGGTCACGTGACCTTTAGTCACACACACTCAAAAAATCATGTGTAACTATATGTATATCATCACACTTTTTTGGTGTAGCCAAATCCAATTTGTGTTTTATGACAAAAGATCACAAGATGATGATAAGAGATTATGCTTGGTTGATGATCTCAAAGAAGTTCAAGTTCACATACAAGTCAAGCTAAAGGAAGAAGCTCAAGCCTAAGATACACTTCACCATATCAAAAGTTGGATATGATTATAGATTTAAGAATACATGCAAAGGACGAAGATTACCTTGTATGTTAAGGCTTAAGATGTTTGTAAAAGGAATGCGACCCTCCCCTTAGTGCAGGAGAATGTTAGGAATCGAGAAAAGACTTGGTGGCGCTACACCATAATAATACATTAGCTTCGTTGGTTTAATATTGTTTTTTTGGAAACTTAGTAAGGTATAAAGGCCCCCCTAAGGCCCATGGAAGCCACATAAGAAGCCTATGGAACGGCAACTAGAGTATAAATACACATATTCCATAGCTTAGTGTTGGTGTTGCCCGTTGCTTCATTTTTCATTTTATTTCTAGTAATATTTCTCTATTCCTTGTCTCTCTCTCTTAAAGTGTTCATCCTTTCTACACTTTCTCTCTCTACATTCTTTGTCATTTGTTTGTGAGCTTAGACTTTTAAATCTATTCTCAAAGATAGATAGATGGGTTAAGACTTATGAGTCTGTTCGAATGATTGGTTTTTATTTCTTCATCACATGGGAAATGACACGTCAAACCAACCATGGTGACATGCCGTAGGTCTGTGTAGATATATGTTTAGCCCCAGGAAGATTTTTCCTCTCATTGTGTTGATGTTCTTGCATGTTCTTTGATATTTCGGAATGAATTTTGGTTTCAAGTAGAATTTTGAATAATTATGGTTATAAACAAGTGATTGAATCTAATAAATTTGTTGTATCCAAACATGGTGTGTTTATTAGTTTTGGTTATTTGAGCAATACAAATGCTTCAGGCACTCCTAACATATTGTTAATGATAATATTGCTTCAGCCTTTATGTCAAATCTAAACTGAACTAATTCAAGCCTTTGATTGATTTGATGACTGGGTCATGCCCACTTTAAGAGGATGCAAGAAATGTCTAAGGATGGGTTAATCCTAGCTTTTGACATGGACTCTGGAAAGTTGTTTAAGCACTTGCTGCTGACCAAATATAACTATAAACTATTTCAAATGTTAAAATGTGAAACACAATTTTAGTGTATGTCACTATAGTGATTTATGTGATTTGCATGCTACCTCCTCATTAAGGAATAAAAAAAGTACTTTGTGACATTTATTGATGATGCTTCAAGGTTTTGTTATGTTTATTTATAGATCATTCAAAAGGATGAAGCATTTTTTTAATTAAAAGTATTCAAAATTGAAGTTAGATTAAACAAGGGTCCATGATCAAAAGATTTCAGGACTGATAAGGGAGTTGAGTACACACCCCCCCACCCCCTCATACGAATTCTCTCGGCATATTCTGTTTGTTGGTACTTCATACATGAAATGACTGCCCCTTCATCTCCTCTACACTCATAAAAAAATTGGTATCATCTGACATAGGAAAATAGAGTACTAAAAGAAATGGTTAATTCTATGTCGTCCTACTCAGGACTGAGTCAAAGGTTTTGGGATGAGGCTATGATAACAGCTTGCTTTTTATTAAATAGGGTTCCTAATAAAAGGAACATGATAACCACTCTATAACCACTCGGCGACTAAAAGGAAACCAAAACCCAAAACTACCTTAGGGTTTGAGGGTTTAGGGCAGCTTGTAAGACTCCTAATCAAAGCCTAGATCTCTAAAATTTGCGCGTGGAAAGAGGCATTAAAATGCAACTTTGTTGGATTACTAAGCAGTTCATTAACTAGACTTTTAGGTTCTATCGGTTATTGTCCTCCTATCGTAAATCAGTTTCAATTAACTTAATAATTAAATCAAGGGACGCTATCTTTGATGAGACTAGATTCTCAGCACTCCCTAGACTAAGTCAGAGGTCCCTGAAAGATGGAACTGAAGATATTGGTGGTTCAGTGGTCACTTAAGAGGTTGTTCAACAACCTAAACATGAGCTTAGAAGAAGCAAAAGGAATAAGACTCTAATGACGTTGGGCAAGCGAAGGCAAGTTTTAATTTAGTAAATCAGAGATAATTAAGGAAATTACCCAATGACTACATAAGAGCCAAGTATACTCGTTCAATCGTAGTTAAAGTCGAGATAAAGTCAAGTTCGTTCCATGAGACATGGTTTAGTGAAAGATACACAATTCTAGGACAGCAATATAGACACTAAGGTTGTCACACGCCATTAGACGCTACAATAGAGAATTAAAGGTGAGTAATTACTTGAGAGATAAAAAGAGCGAGAGCACCACATTTTTATAGGCCCCTTACTTCCTTGCGAGCCAATCTAGTCATTGATATCCATGTTTGATTATGTTGGGGTACATCTCAAGTCTTCGTCTATGATTCACAAAACCATTTGTATATGATTTGACTACTGTAGGATATAACGCTAAACCCAAATTCATGTTTATGCAATGAAACTAATGACGACAACCATGTTTGAACTCCCATCGAACATCATCAACCCCAAGCTATTTAAGTGTGTTTGCTTGATTAAATAATGTTCCTAAGTACTTTCAACAATTCTTTTACACGTATACTTGAATGAATTCAAAGCCATTTTGTCTTATTTTTGATTTATGTGAAAATGGTATATGTCATTTACCCAACCCTTTTAGTTTGTCATGACTACTATACGCACTAATAGCCATACGCCACGGAATACCTTTGACCTATGATCTCAGTGGGTATTCTAAACACAATTCATAGACAAAGAACTCAAGACCTCCTAATTAAAAAACATTATTACAAAAATCATCTCACGTAACTACACAATTTCCCAAACATCTTTACCAAAACTTCATTTCATTCCCACACAATAGTATTATGAGATACTAACACTTACACTCTATATAATCTCGCTCATCCGTCATAACAATCCCTCACACATTCATAAATGCCTTAACTCTGAAGACACATCCCTCAGAAAACATTTGAACTCAGTTTAACTACTCACAAAGATCTCCCCTTTAGGTTTGGTGATGTACGCCAGCGGCACTCCCACAGGTCACTCGCTGTCTCATTGCGCTCTCGCTCTCATCTCCAACGTATCTCCACTTAGCTCCGGTGCTTCTTACTCTTCTGTAATTCCATCACTTCATACCGCCCTCATGGATTGCAGAGATATTTTATCAGCATTCTTCCTTCTAATTCATCCTTATACTCTCCTGGATTTGCAGAGATATTTCTACAGCATTTGGGGTGAATAAAGGTGGTGGAAACTTAACCTAATTGAGGGTTAAGTGGTTTCTAGTGTGTTTTTATGTTAAGACCACCATAACTATATATAATCCTTCTAAACCAACTTAGGGAGTTAATGTAAGTCCCCTTAGTTGATAATACAAGTATATGATCGATTTCCAAGCATAATGGCTCGTTAATTCGCTCATAATTGTAAAATGTAATTGACATCGTGGTCCTGCCAGGCAGCAAAGCCCTGCACCGGGCAGAAATCCAGTCGAGCCCTCTGCCGGGCGGCAATGCCTCCTGTTAGGCGGCAGAGTGCTTGTCGCAATGTACGATCTTCACTTTTCCTCGTCTTTCGTCTTCCGATTAAATTTTTGTCCCTCGGGCCAATCCATACCACATATTTATGACCCAAAGTGCATATTTTACTGTTCCATATAGGTCTTCAAATCAAATATCGAATTAGCACTCATTTCTTATCTTATTTTCTTCACTTTGCGTCTTTCGGCTAGCTCCAATATAAGAAACTTATTTTGCACAATAACAGGGATAAAAGCAGTATTATTTTACCAATTAACACATATAAAACCAAGATAACGCATCCCAAAACATACCAAATCTAGGCTTTATCAAACTCCCCCACACTTAAGTTCTGCTTGCCCTCGAGCATGTTTATTCTTTTAAATCAAAAAGTTACTTCAAAATTAGTATCACAACAACTCCGAAAGACAACGTGAGAACCAGGTAATTTATCAAAAGGATTTTTATTTACTTTTTGTTTGTAACTAAAGCTAGTTAAATTTACAAACTCCTAGTTACCAAGTAAGTTATTTCCTAACTCTTTGATGAACTACCAGTATCACGTCTTAGCACATTGGCTAACCGATACTCCAAAATTTAACTTCTTCTTCCTTCATTTTCATAATTTATAGCTTCATTGGCTATTTATTCACTTTTCTCTTTTTTTATATGATCAACCACCGATCGACTACTACATAGTTGGTAACTAGTAATTTCTGGACTTAACTACTAGTTATTATACCACAATATATATTTTTATTATTCAAAATGGTTTACTATTACCTTTATCATTTAAATTACCTTCATCTCATTTTGGGCATGTGTTGCAGAACAAAAATTAAAAATCGGACCATTTTTCTTTCTTTTTCCTAATTATTTTCCCTCCCCCACACTTAAGTTTTGCATTGTCCTCAATGTAAGTAAACGAACTTCAAAGTAAAGAAAATAGGAAAAGTTAGGACAATCGATACTACCCAATTTGTAATGCAATCTTCATACGTGGTTTCGAGTATACAAAACAATTTCCTTCCGAACTTGGGTATGATAAACCACCATATACGTCAAGACATGTCAACCCTGCAAATACTGCAAAATATACCGCATTTCCCAAAATAACATGATAAATAAAAACATCCTAAAATTAACAATCTACAAAAATAGTTTAGTGCACATAAGTTTAACTTCCAACGATATGAATTAAATTATCCAACTAAATTTAAACAAAGTTTTTAAACTTTTTTGTGCAGTCACTCATCCATATCATCATCATCATTAAATCCAGCCCCTCTAGATGAACCTCCAACTGCTAATCCCGAAGAACTACCTCCAAAATCTGGCATGGCACTCGTGAAGTAATCATCACCACCCAATCCATAGCTTCCTCCTTGGTTGGTTTGATTACTCGGGTTAGGGTAATGCATGTAAGGGTAAGGGTATGGTATATATGGATACGGGCATAGTAGAACATTTGGTGGCTCATAAGTTGGGTATGCAAAGTTACCTTGGTCTGCCAAATGTTGGAGAATAGGCATGAAATGTTCGAGCATATAATTATTCTGAATCAACATAGACTCTCTCCAAACATTCCCTCGCTCAATCTCACTCAAACTTACGTTTCAATCTCCCCAACTTGAGTTTAATCCTCCATGCTCTTGCCTTGGCTCACTGCATCCTTCGTCAGCTTGAGTTGGCATTTCAATTTCTTTCTTCAAGAATGTATTCTCTACATCCAACTCATCTGCTAACATCTTCGATATCCATTACTCATAGTCAATCAGCTCTGAATACTTCTTGATCTCATCATCCACACAATAGCCAAGAAAACAAGCAATTTTGGTCACCCAATGACCCGTACAAATGACACTATTCTCCTTAGTTCCCGGTACGTGCTTGTACAAATGTTCCGCAATAATCCAAGCTAAATTCACTTCATGCGACTCCTCTAAAGCACTCATCATACACAAATCTCACTTTTGGCATCTCTCCCTATGCACCAAAGATCCCATAATAACTTTATGTACAATCCGCATTAGTGGTTCTTTCACAAGCACTTCCTTGTGATTAGTCAATGTTGGGTTATCAACTCTAGTCCAATAATCCTTATGATCAAACTGCTTATCATCAACCTCGAGCCTACCAAAATATACTTCAAATAAATGATGCTTTACCTCGTCCTCTGTAAACAAACCAAGCACAACTGCAAACTCGAGAAGTGTAAGTATATGCTCATGCCCACACAATCGAAACCATTTACACTTCTCCTTTATCAAATTGTTTCTATCCATATCCTTATCAAAATACAATGTTGAAAATAATTCCAACACCCATTCAGGATAAATTTTATTATCTATTGAAAGTGCTCTTTCCCATGAGTAATCAACAAATATATCTCCAACTCCTTTGTAGTTGTACTTTAATTTCATCATTTCCCTCAAGGTATCCTCGAAACCATAACCATCAAACAAACGCCAGTTAGCAACCCTTGGTACTCCAAAGCTCATTTCCTTTAATTTTGACAACTTCTTACAGTAAGCATGCCTCTCCATGGATGGCAAATCCCTCCACTTTAGGTTAGCATTCGACACAGGTTGCAATGAGTAGGTGATTGTGTTCCTTTTATTCCTTCTCTCATACTTAGAAATGAGTGGATTTGGCAATGTGTCCTTGCGACTTTTTTGCAAAATTAGAAAATATAAGTCCTAACAATCATTTATAAACTGATAAAACCAATTATATCACCCTTGCACATGTCGGTTCAAATTTGAACAAAACTGGGAAAGGACCCCCTAAGCCGCCCATCATAGCTTGTCTGTCGTCCGGCTAGGGCCTCGATCGTACTGTCTGACGTCCAGCAGAGTGCTCAGCCGTCCGGCTGGGCATTCGTCCCAAGCCTTTTTGGCTCATCTAATGTTTTTTGGGTGTTTACTTCTCCTCCTAGTTTTTCCATACTCTTCCTAATGCTCTTATGGGTGTCCAAAAAACTTTTCAAAACTCTTCTTCAACCTCAAACTTTTTCGCCATTTTTCCTAAATTCACCAAATTTTCTAACCTCAATCAAAATCCCCTAATTTTGTACCCTAAATCATGAACATGAATTTGATATGCGAAAAGAGAAAATTAACACAATTACATACCTTCTTTGGTGCCATAGATGATCAACAAACAACTCTCTTGCTTGCAATTAGATCAAAAACTCAAATTGGATGATCCAAGATAGTAGTGTATGTGTTTGTGTGTGTTTTTTTAGTTTTAGGGGGTTTTTGTCTAGCCGGGTGGCTTGACCAAAATGGTGTATTTTTACCTTAAAAATTTTACTCGAATACAAGGTTAATGCTTTTTCTTTGGTTAAAACAACTGGCCTTTGAGCATTTTTTTACCAAACACACAACTCCATATCTTGACATCAATAATTGCACAAGTAAATTAAACATAATAATAATAATCTAAATTTCTCAAACATAAACCAAACTCGAACCAAATCGTCTAGACCAATTATAACCAACCGAAATAAAAACCAAACCAAAAGTAAAAGTTTCCTAAAAGATGCATAAACGGAAATAGAAAGCAAACATCCTTAGCACTATGATTTGTGCTTTATTCTTCCACACTCCATCTTTATCTTTTCTTCAATTTCCTTAATCAAGAAAATGACTAAACCTCAAACATCCTCGGTTTTGAACTTTCCTAATAGCTTCCTTGTAGTGGTCTTGGTCTTAAATGCTCGATTAAACTTCCTTCCACTAGGCGTAACAATTTCAAGCCTATCATGCCAATCTCCATCGCCATCAACTTTATTGTTAAACCTCTACTTACCTATCAAAATTTCATCCAATTTCTTCTTGTACATAACATAGTTCTCCAACACTTCAAGAATGGGCTTCGATTCCTCTAGCTCTTTGTATTTAATGTCCAATACCTCTTTCATTTTCTCCTTTTGCTTTAGGGTTAGGGGATGGTATATCGGTTATGGTGGAATGGTGGAAGTTGGTGGAATTTCTTCTAGCCTCAAAGAAGGAGGGGGATTGAGTTTGTTAATGTTATAGCCTTTTTGCAGTTTGCTTTCCCCATCTTGACAACTTCTTCGCTTGAGCTTCCAACTTCCTCCAAAAGATGGATCACATCAATACCCTCTTCGAACTTAGTAAGATTCATCCTTATCTCTCCCAATCCGAAATCGACTTGGCTTTTAGTTGTTGCCAAAAAGTCCCTTCCAAACAAGATAGAAGGTTCTCCCTCGTTAACATAATCTAAAACAACAAAATCAGCCTTGAACTTTATCCTATAAATTTCTATGTTGACATCATTCACCATCTTCCTACCGTAGTCGCTAAGAATCACATGCACAAAACCTATATTTTCCAACACTTTTTTCATAACATAGTTTGCCGAATCCGCAAGGTCAAGATCCGCATCCCAAGCTCCTTGCCCATCAACTTTGCATGGTAAAGAGTACCTCATGAATGATTCACCAAAGGCCCGAAGTGGCACCTTGGTAAAGATTGCAATTTTTTATTATCCACCTCTATCACAACACTCTTGTGCTCCAAAGCATCAAACAATTTCGCTTCCTTACAACTCTTGAATCACCATCATCCATACATTCCTCAAGATCCTTCATGTATTCTGAAACCAAGCTCAATGTACCCATTCTGAAAGCTAAAACAACTATTAAAGACAACACGCATCATCCAACTCATTAGCAATGGGTTAGTATAAAAAATTAATCATTCACACTTGTTTTCCACAGTAGTTTAACCCGTTTACCATTTTAGAACTGACCCGCTCATCCTTAAGCTTCATATTTTCTAAACTCGAAAAGTTTATCACAGAACGACCCCTGCCGCCCGGCACAGCTTGTCTGCCGCCTAGCAGGATGCTCAAGAATTTTTTTCACTTATACTAAAGTACTAGTAAACTAAACACAAAATCATAAGTTCAATTATTACTTCATAAACATTTAGAAAGAAACACGAAATTAACCAAGCAATCATGTAGAACATAAAAACCAGAATTTCCACATTACTTCATTCACCATCTTCCTACCGTAGTCGCTAAGACTCACATGCACAAAACCTATGTTTTCCAACACTTTTTCCGTAACATAGTTTACCGAATCCGCAAGGTCGAGCTCCGCATTCCAAGCTCCTTGCCCATCAACTTTGCATGGTAAAGAGTACCTTATGAATGGTTCACCAAAGGCCCGAAGTGGCGCCTTGGTAAAGATTGTAATTTTTTGATTATCCACCTCTATCACAACACTCTTGTGCTCTAAAGCATTAAACAATTTCGCTTCCTTAGCAACTCTTGAATCACCATCATCCATGCATTCCTTAAGATCCTTCAAGTATTCCGAAACCAAGCTCAAAGTATCCATTCGGAAAACTTAAACAACTATAAAAGACAACATGCATCATCCAACTCATTAGCAATGGGTTAGTATAAACAATTAATCATTCACACTTGTTTTCCACAGTAGTTTAACCCGTTTACCATTTTAGAACTGACCCGCGCATCCTTATGCTTCATATTTTCCAAACTCAAAAAGTTTTTCACAGAACGTCCCCTGCCGCCCGGCAGGGTGCTAGAAATTTTTTTTACCGAGTCGCCCAGTAGGGTGCTCGTTTTTTTTTTGTGTACCAGGTGGTGCCGCCCCGGCAGGCAAGCGTGCCGCCCAGCAGGCAACCTTCAGAAAGATTTTTTTACTTTGCTACTTATTTACCATCTAATTTTTAACTAAACATTTTTGCTGCCTCTTGTAATGATTAAAACAGGAATAAAATATAAGTCCCCGGCAACGGCGCCAAAAACTTGATGACGTTGGTCGAGTGCAAGTTTTACATTTATAATCGAGACTAATAAAATTACCAATGATACATACGAGCAAGTATACTCGTTCAATCATAGTAAAGTCGGGTAAGTCAAGTTCGTTCCATGGGACTTGGTTTAAACCAATACTAGGTAGCAAGATAGACACTAAGGTTGTCACGGCCATTAGCATCACAAAATCAACGTAATTACTTAAGCAAATTCATTCCATTTTAAGGCTATACTTATGCGAGAAATCCATGTTTGATTATGTTGGGTAAAAAAGTGTATATGATTCACAAAACCCATTAGTAATAGTGATTGACTCCGGGTAATACTTCACAAATCATATATATCATGAAATAATACGACCCTTTCGACTATGAACAGCATCAACCCCAGCAAAACGAATTAAGTGTGGTTTGCTATGATAAATAAGTTCCTAAGTGATTCAACAAGATCCTTTCGACCTATACTTGAATTCAAGCCATATTGTTTTATCTTTTTGATTAAGGATAAAATGGTAGAAGTCAATTAACACAAAACCCCTTTTTAGTTTTGTCACGACTAATTAGAACTAGCCTACCGCATGTGAATCCCTTCTACCTATGATTCTGTGGGTATTCTACCACAAATCATAGAAAAAGAACTCAAGACATAAATAACCACATGTTTGCAAAAATCATCATTCATACACAATTAAATATTTTACCAAATTCATTTCAATCCACTCAATAAGTATTAAGAAGACTACCTCCAAATATAAATTCATTTCACGAAATCCAACATTCAAACTATAAATTAAGGTGGTGTTGTGTTTTTAAAATAAGAGCCTCTTACACCTCTAAATCAGCCTCATTCAGACGCATTCAGCATTTGGCTCATTAATGCGTTTGTTTTTTTTTCTCTCATCAGACGCAGTGAGAGGCTGAAACAACTTAATTCAACTAGAAGTGGATGGGTGCTTCTTGATGCCTCTAATGCCTCTTCACTCTTTACTTTTTTTCTTTAGTTTATTTTTTTTGTTTTTTATTTAGTTTTTTTTTCTTTAATTTTTTTTGTTTTTTCTATCTTTGTTTTTCAAGATATATTTGTACTCTTCTTTCAATATTGATACTACATTAAAGAAAATTAAACTTTTTTTGTTAAATAAATAATGTTCAAAATACTATTGATGATGTTTAACATTTAAAAGTTTTTCAAACAATAGTAATATATAACTAGTTTGTGAAATTAATTATGTTCAGTGTAATTTGCACATGGGCTTAAATATTTCAATAAAAACTATTTTAATTATTAGTAATTGACAATGTTAAGTATACTATAAAATTTTATTTTTCACAATCTTATGATTGTAAAGTTTATAGTAACAATTTGCAAAATGATGAAGATGTTTATCTACATGAGAGTACAATATATGACTACTTTTTGAGAATATATTCCGACACAAAATTTTAAATGTTTTATAAGACATTTTATTCTCACGTTGCACAACTATGTTAATTTTATGACTAAAATGCTATATATAATTTTTAAACATATTTATGTTTCGTAAGAATAAGACTGATTTTTATTTAAGAAAAAAATAAACAGATTTGTACCCTTTTCGTGTCAGACATTAAAAAGTAAAAAACTGAACAATATCATTTCATTCAGATTCAGACATTTGTGCATCAGATTCAGATTCAGATGTGCGAATCAGATTCAGATTCAGAGCCTCTTAATAAACAAACAGCACCTAAGACACATCTCAGAAATATTTATAAACATTAATACCTATAAAGATTTTTACTTTGCTACTTATTTACCATCTAAATTTTTAACAAAGCATTTCCTCTACCTCTTGTAATGATTAAAACAGGAATAAAATTCGTCCTTACAATCTCCTGGATTTGAAGAGATATTTCTATAGCTTTTGGGGTGAATAAAGGTGGTGGAAACTTAACCTAATTGAGGGTTAAGTGGTTTCTAGTGTGTTTTTAGGTTAAGACCACCACAACTATATATAATCCTTCCAAACTGACTTAGGGAGTTAATGCAAGTCCCCTTAGTTGATAATACAAGTATATGATCGGTTTCCAAGCATAATGGCTCGTTAATTTGCTCATAACTGTACAAATGTAACTGACATCATGGTCCTGCCGGGCGGCAATCCAGTCGAGCCCTCTGCCAGGCAGTAATGCCTCCTGTCGGGCGGCAGAGTGCTCATCGCAATGTGCGATCTTCATTTTCCTTGTCTTTTGTCTTCCGATCAACTTTTTGTCCCTTGGGCCAATCCATACCACATGTTTATGACCCAAAGTGCATATTTTATTGTTCTAGTGGCATGTATCAGTACCATAAGACTGTTGATTACTTTGGCATCAATTTACAATTTGATTATTCATCAGATGGATGTGAAGATATCTCTATTAAATGGTAAATTGGATGAGGAGGTCTATATGAACCAACCTTAGGGCTTCATCATGCCTAGCAATGAAAACAATGTGTGTAAACTGATTAAGTCCCTATATGGACTCAAACAGGCACCTAAGCAATAGCATCAAAAGTTTAATGAAGTGGTTTTGTCTAATGGTTATTCACTTAACAAAGCTGACAGATGTGTGTATAGCAAATTTGATGAATCTTGTAAAGGAGTCATCATTTGTCTATATGTTGATGACATGCTGATCTTTGATACTGACCAAGTTCTGGTTGACTTGACAAAGGAATTTTTGTCATCAATGTTCTCCATGAAGGACATGAGAGAGGTTGATGTTATCCTTGGTATAAGGATTAAACATAAAAGAAAAAACGATGGAAGTTTTTATTAGGCTACTTAAGCAAGGCACCATTCATGTCATATACCCTAAGGCTCTTTAAGACA
>BQNB010017481.1:8626-65367 GCA_026074375.1 Tanacetum coccineum
GTTTGTTGATTTTGATTTGAAGATCCTTTCATTTACGAAAGTTATATTTTTGTTATAAAAATCAAAAACCCAAAAAAAATTTAAAAAATATAAAAAGTAAAAAAAATATTTTTCTTTTAATTATAACAACTGTGGGAAATGGAAAACTAAACACTCATTACCTGTCATAGCATACAAATTATCATAGGCTTGGTAAATGATCAAACCTTCACCGCTAGGTGCAAGTATTAATCATTACTCTCAAAGAGATCTTTTAAAGGGTTGTGGGGTGTAGGTGTAAGATAACATTAACGGAAACGGAAATGGATGCGATACATTTGGGGAGTGACTTTTGGGTGAATTTGGAGTAGAAAAGTTAGCTAATTATTTATAAGAATACACATTGGTTGGGTTGCTAAGCCAAAGACTCGGACAAGATATACAAACTCTACAAAACTCTACATCCATCTCTTTATTTTTCTTTTATTGACTCTATGATAAACATAAACATAAGCAAATGGCTGCCCGTACATTTTTTCACTTTTTTATATATTTTTTTTCGTACACTTTTGCCCTACCATTGCTTAAACATATAATACATCATGGGGGTTTATAGATGCACCCCTACACTTAAACTTTTACATACTTGATAATTACAATCTAACTAATGACCCGAATTGAGGTGGATCAATATAACATGGAGCTTATTAAGCTCTATTAGGGGGTAATAAATTACTTCTTCCTTAATTCTTCATAAGATGAAAACTACCATGAATCTCAATCATGCCAAAACTGTATTTACAAGGATAAGGACTTAACAACCGTGTACTCAATAATTAACTTGGGTTAAAACAATAATGTACTAAAGGTGAGTACATACAAGGTCGGCTAAGGCGATTTGGGTAATTGGTTCAAGGGTTAACAATGCTCTTCATTAATAGTCCAGCTTGACCAGAAATTACGAGAATCGTGAAAAAGGATAGGCTCAGAGACTTGTACTAATGGTATCCTGCACTAAAAATAAGTGCATGGTAAGGGTGTGAGATAGTTATATGATCAAGGTAACCATAATAACAATTACAGGTTTAAAACATGGGTTCATCCTAGTGCCTCTTATCTAGCAAATCCTGATACTTACTATGCGGTCTCGGGATGCATACTATCGGTACACTCATATAATTTAATACCGATACCAGTGCTCCAGAAAGGCGACAAAGACCATACGTACACATCCGTAACGATGAAATAGACACATATAACTGCATTCGAACCATAACTCGAGAAAGCTAAAGGTATAAATTATCTTGGGTATCAAAAATGGATACCCGAATTCCTAAAGATGTAAAGGCGAACCTTACATTTTTGGGGTGGAATTTTGAGGGTTTTTGTGCTAGTCATAAACATTTCTATCCATGAGACGCTGTAAATACTCGGTTTTTGTCGATGTGTGTCATAAAAAACTTTAAATTTGGGTTAAAATTACCTTTTACGCTATGTTTTAATATATTACCCATCATTTTAAGGAACAAGAAAATGGCAATTGAAGGAATAGTTTCTAAGGCTTATTTTTCTCTTACAGTTAAGTTGAACATTGTCCCCAATGTTCTTTAGAAGTACCCGTAAAAACGAATAAAAGGAAAAGAAAACAAGTAAAAGAAACTAGTACTCCCCTGGTTTGCTCAATAATGGAGAAGAAACATGCAATAACTGGTTAAATCGTCCTCCAAGAATCGTCATATGAAACTTCCTAAGAACTTCCAAGCTTCCTCATCAAATATAACTTGTAATCAAAGATAAAGACAACTACACCAAGCATAAAATCAACAGGATAGATATAAATACAATGAGAGTTTAGGGTTTGACTCTATGAAAGCAGTAAAGATAGGATGAGAGTAATGATATAATAATAGGTTTCTACAGGTTTATAAAAGAATTATAAATATTTAAAAGTTGTACAAATTATTTTTCGAAAATACTTGAAATTTTTTGAATTTTCCTGTAGCTGGGCTCACGATGCCGTCAGGATAAATCCTGATGCCATCTCCAGCCTCTGAGAAAATTTTCTTTTTGTTTTCTTTGAAAAACTTCCTACATGTGATTATATAACTTATTTCCTGTATGAATTACTGCATGAAACCTGAGATTACTCAATACAATCATATGACTCGAAACTGACGCGAATTAATCTAAACAATTTATTTATCATGTTTGAATTGGTTCTTAAAAACCAAATATTTCCCCTACACTTATTTTGTTGCAAAATACCTTTTATTAAAATTAAGATGAGGTTAAAGACAAAACAAAGCATGATTACAAAAATGATAAATTCAAACATAAAGAACAAATGAGAAGAATTAAAACACAAGACACTCCTAATATGCGATAAAAATAAACATTGGGTTACCTCCTAAGAAGTGCTTTTCTTTATTTATGAGTCTTGTAGCTAGACTCGAAGTCACACGTTCTTACGTGACTTCTCATTCATCAGTAATTCCAGTAACATATTCGGGTCCAAGCTTAATGGTGTCTCTATAAAATCCATCTTCTAAGTCGGAAGGTTTCCTACACCCTCTATCATAGTCATCTTCACTGAGTATTATCCTAGATGACAATAAGTCATGACCTTTGCTAGATGATTCGTTCCTCTCCGGGTCTTTATATGGTGTTTTAACGTTAATCTATTTAGTTTCATCCGTGAAAGTCATTAACCCGTGTTTCCTATTTATAGCTAGGTAGACGATTTTGACGAAGGGCCGTCCAAATACTACATGGGACAAACTATGGTCAATATTAGTTTCAATATTTTCCAGAATGGTGAAATCCATAATGTAACTCATATTACCTACGAATACATGCATATCCCTTCCTAATCCTACAAAATTTCTTCCCCTATACTCATATCCACTCTTTCTAATAGAGTTATAATAGGCCATGGACATGATGTTCATGGGTAGGTCAACATTAATGTATGTGTTGGCCGCGAATTTAGGTCCTATCATGCAGGGGATTTTTTGGTTTCTTGGGTGACCCTTTTTGATCCTAAAGTCATAATTTAGTGATCATTTGGGCATCTCCTTAATTAATGATTCATAAACGGATACTTCACTTGTATCAACTAAATCTAGAGGCTCTTCGACATCTAACCATTCAATTTCCCTTTCTTTGTCATTTCAGCTAGGGCCTAATTTTTTAATATCAGTTGGTTCTTTTAGCTCCAATTTTGGTGTACCCCTTTGTTCATCCTTGCGTTCAGTAGTGTTAGAGTTTTCAGGGTTGCCTTCTCTTTTTAGTTCATCCTCTTCTGGCTTGTCGTTATGGGGGTTACTTTGATGGATTGCGATGGTGTTGATTGAACCGTGGATTTAGGTTGAGCATTGGGGGTCTTCTTTTGGGTAAGAACGAGCAGATAAAACTGGAGAGGTAGAGTTAACATTCAGTTTTGGGTTCTTAACCGTATCACTCATGAGTGATCCAGCCAGTCAATCGGTGATGGCCTTCAATACTGTGTTAATTTTGTTGGTCATCTTGTTTTGTTGTTGTTTGAAATCGGCTTCAAACTTGGAATATCTAGCGTCTTGAGATGCCATGAAGTTGGACACCAATCCTTCGTGATTTGATTGATTGTTAAAAGTTTGAGGATTGTTGTTGAAGGAACGGTTCAGGAATAAACTGTTTGGCTGAAACCGGTTAGGTGGGTTTGAGAATGTATTTTGAGAGTTTTAAGGTTGTCTCTACCTAAGGTTTGGGTGACTTTTCCATGACGGATTATAGGTGTTACCAAGATTGTTTTCTCTGGTTTGAAAGTGTACCACTTATCTCTCGCTTCGTCGGTACGCGAGGATGCATATTCAACAAAAGCTTGTTCAGGATTTACCATTTAGTACTGAGTGTCGTGGGGACCACTAAAGATCTCACATGAAGAAGTGATCTTGTTCACTTGAGTAGGTTACATAGGAGCAATGTAGGCTTCCACCAAGCGTTAGAATTGATGTTCAACCTCGATGAGGCGACGGTCAGATGTACTCGGGACATCTTGAGGCAAAGAGATTGCCTTGACCGGCTTAGCAAAATCCCTTGCGTTGTTCCAACTATCGTTGTTATAGAGGGCGAGGTCCTCTAATAATGCCCAGGATTCTTTGGCATTTCTGTCACGAAGCTTACCACCGACCGCTTGGTCAATGGTTCGTCTTGTGGCAGGAGTGACATGGTCATAAAAGATTTGGACTTGGAGCCAAAGGTCGATGCCATGATGAGGGACTTTTTGGAGTAAGTCCTTGAAACGAGTTCATGCTTCTGAGAGAGATTCTCCTTGATGTTGTTAGAACATCAGGATATCGTTACGGAGTTTTGCGGTCCTTCCCGGTGGAAAGAATTGAGTAAGGAAACGAGTAGTAAGATCCTCCCATGTAGAGATGGATCCTGCTGGAAGACGTTCAAGCCAATTGCTAGCTTGATTGCGAATGTAAAATTGAAATAAACGCAGGCGCGTTCTTTCCCTATTTGCACCGTCAAGGTCAAGTGAGTCCATAAGTTTTAAGAAATCCTTAAGGTGTTGGTTTGGATCCTCGGACTGAAGTCCGTGGAATGAGCATCCATTTTGCACCAACCGGATGGTGTTGGAATGAAGAGGTACCATGTTGTTCCTTTCGAGGAGTTCAATGGTGTTCCTGTAGCCCTCGTGGCTAAGTTTGGAGTAATCTCCAAGAGTACGAATAGGATTCACATCTCCCATGGTGGTTGACAAGAATGATTTACAAAACAGATAACATAAAGAAAAGATAGACTACGAGAAAGCTAATATAACAAAAATAAAATCTCACTTGAAATGATTCAAGCGAGTAGAACTAATCTAAACTAAGTTCGAAACCTAACTATTCTCCACGCAGCGGCGCCAAAAACTTGATGTGTGCGGTTGTCGTCAAGACTTCTACATGAAGTTTTACAACTCCCTAGGCAGTGTACGTAATCATTGTAGCGTAGTATAGGCAAGACTCGGGGGGTTGTTATCGTTCTCTAGAGGAATATGTTGGGAAGGCTCAAACAGGGCTTTGCCGAGATATACGAGATTGAAAGGAGATTCTTTTTGTATTTTTATATTTTATAGAAAGCAGATAAAATCATAGGTTCGAGAGGTTGGTTGATTAACTAATTAATTAACTAAATATAATTTAAACTACTGATGATAACTTTATAATAAGATAGTGTATTTACTTAATTATGCATTACTCATTAGATTGCTTCTTCTAATCCTGTTGCCTTTTCACACTCGTGATTATCTGTGTAAGTATTTCCTAAGTCATGAACGAATTACACGAACCCGTCGTCTATTTAATATTTTGTTAAGGCAATGCACAAGTAAGGTAGTATGAAGATTATTACAAGGCCCCTAAGAGTATATTAAATGCAATTGAAATATCTTAAGAGGGATCAACCATATTGGGGGTAAGGTAGTATGAAGACTATTACCAGATGGTATCCTTTCTACACTTCTCGCGTTTCCTTAGACGTCTATGCCAATTTAATATCTTATGGCTAGTTTTCTAAAGCCTAACGCGCACATTCATCACAAGAAGCAACAGTAAAAGGATCTACAATCCAATTTTCATGCAATCATAAGTAAATACATGGAAGGGTTTAGCCTAACATGTTATAAAGGAAGCAAGAACATAGATTAATCAAACAACACATAGACATATTGAATGATTAAAGATAAACAATCTTACTTGATTAAACATGGATTAAGTTCAGTTACAATAGGGGTTTTAAGCCCTAAAGATGGCCTAAAAGCTAACAAAATACTTAGGGTTTAGCTCCCCAAAAGTTATACAAAGTTACACACTTAAAACCCTAAATTCAGTTTTGTATAAATAGAGAAATCGCTGCGATGACATCCAGTTGTAGTCGCGACGCCGTCACAAAGTAGAATCTTATAAGTCTGATTTAAGTCGGTTACGTCCTGACTCCGTCGTCAATTCCCTGGCGTCGTCACTAGAAAGATTGCGACAGCGTCGCTTTATGCTTGCGACGCCGTCTCCACACTCTGTGAGCACGATTCTTCAAGAGATTTGGTGTAGGTTCGTAGTCTTGTCTGTTTCTTCTCCAAATGAGCCAAAGTCATGTGTATTTCCTCCAAATGCCATCCAAGTGCTAGAAAACTGAAAACAAACGATTAAGCACATAATCTAGGCATATTTGCAAGATTTAAGGGGTTAAATGACTGCGAAAAAGTGTATAAAATGACACCTCATCAATCGGACTTTGCTGGAATGAGGCTGCAACACCGTCGTTTATACCTGCATTTGAATGTTTGTGATAAACAGTAGATATAGACGAATATGGCTTTGTCATTCGTTGGAATATGGTTGCAATAACCTCCGGTTATGTGAGGACCGTCCTGTGATCAGGTAGATTCAATTTAGAAGAATCTCCTTGACAGAGTTTCCAGGGTAAAGCGTAAGATCCTCTAACACGTATGTATTAGATTCACCATGCTTGCTTGTTCTCAGTACCAGAACGTCTCAAAGCAGACAACACGATATGAGTGAATCAGTTAGTTACTATCTTACTGATTAAGTCGTCAATTCATATACTGGACCAAGATCGATATCCAGTTGTCACAAGTTTGATTCATATAGAATCTCATAAGTCACCAACCACAGAGTTGTTTAAGGTTGACTCTGGAAGGATTTCCATTCTGTTAGGCCAATATCATTGCCCACTGATTCCTCACTTAAGATTTTAATACAAAATAACCTAAGTGTAAATATCCTTTAACAATTCAAGGTCACTAAGTGAATAGTCGCTCAGTGAGTTACCTTCAAGATGCGCAACATAAGTCTACAAGAAACACTCTAGCATTCAGTAAGGCGGTACTTAGTGAATGAAGCCTGAGCCAAAGAAGAAGGTAATAGGTTCAGTTAGTTATGGCAATAGACTCACTGAGCCCCATACGATCTCTAACAACTAGAAGACCCTAAAGATAAGAGACTAGAGAATAGGTGGGATAGTTTGAAAGCAGATAAGTCCAAGCTCTTATCTCCTGAAGTCAACTTATCCTGAAGAGGGTATAAGACAAGTTCAGTGTCAGAACTGAACTTAGAAAGAGCATTTGTCCCATACCTAAAATAGAAATTGTAATAGAGACAAAGCTGTACAAATTTACTAGCGTATTAGGATTGGGATTAGTGCTTACCACCCATGTGGGTGTGACCCTACCTAGGTAGTATAAATAGAACTCTTGTAATGGAGTAGATGTTAAGTTTGTGCATTCAAAGTCGTAACTTTCACAAACACACATCTACTCCTCCAAATCTACTAAGTCCCTGAGCAAGCTCAGTTGGTTAGCATAGTAGTTAACTTTGCATAACACTTTAGGTTTATGCAAAGTTATTAGTGAGGAGATCACACACACACATTGTCATTCAATCCCCATTGTAGTTCCGCATACAATGGGGTATAATTCTTAATAAAAAGAGTTAAACGTTGAAAAGTTATTTTTGTGTCTTTTACTTACTAGCTATATTTACGTACACAAATCTTTTCAAAGAACAAATTGTTTTCTTTACTTGTTAGCCATGAGTTAGTTAATGATAACTTTGTAGTTATTGTTTACTAACTAAGTGGGAACAACAAGTGGTATCAGAGCCTCAAGTTTGTAAAACTTACTTAACACTAATTTACTTATTTTTTTAAAACCTAGATCATTAAATGGCTACAGTATATGATGTACCCTAGCTATTTGACAAAAAAGGGAGGTAGCTATGCTGCTATTGCTCCTAAACTATAGCCGGGAAAATTTAATAAGTGGAAAAAGCGAATGCTTTGCTACTTAGCGAGAATGGAACCCTAATACTTAAAATGTATTAAGGATGGTCCATTTCAGCCAAAAATAGTTGATGGTGATGCTAAGCCTGAGTCCCAATTGACTCCAGATGAGAGGAGGGTGGTCATTCAAGACCAGCGCCTTAAAAGCATCATTATGTCATGTCTACCAGATGACATAATGGAATCGGTCATTAGCTGTGTTTCAGCCAAAGAAACATGGACTGACTTGGCTCACAGCTTTAAAGGTCCCTCAGATACCAAGGAAAACAGAATCATAGATCTGAAACTTGAGTATCAAACTTTCTGGGCAAAGTTCACTGAAAGTCTCTCACAGACCTACAGCCGCTATAAGACCATGCTCAATGATCTTGCCAATGATGGTGTTAACCTCTCTAAACATGAAATCAACATTGGTTTCATGAACTGTCTCCCTGAGAAGTGGCTAACCTTCTCTCAGAACTAAGGAATGGCAATCATACTCAGACTCTTGACTTTTAAGATATCTATGGGAGGTTTGTCTATGAGGACAACCTAATCCAAAGAAGGTATTCTAACACTAAAAAGGCCCTCATTACTACTCCCTCAAGCACTACTATTTCTACTGCCTTCTTTTCTAACAATGTCATCCAGGATTTCCAAGAAAATTCTATTGATGAAGTAGATGAAAGGTCTAGTGAGGAGTATCTACGAGACTTAGATATTGAGTATTAGGAAAGAGCCCTTTTGGCAAATTCAAAGCGTTTTATAAAAAGAAGAAACAATTTCTCAGGTCAAAAAGCAAATGAAAATACTAAATGTTACAAATGTGGCAACAAAGGTTATTTTGCAAGAGACTGCTTTTTTAAAACATCTGAACCTTCTTACAAATCACCGGTGAATAATTACTCATCAATATCTGAAGGCTTTCTACCAAAGTTCACTCCAAAACTTATTCAGACTTTTTCAAACTCAAATAGTCAAGTTGATCCAAAGTTTTAGAAAGATTACAAGGCTGAGTACAAGAAGATAAAAGCTAAGCTTGCACTCCTTGAGGCAAGTCCCTCAAGTTCTCAGAACCCAAAGACCTTCCAACCTAAGAACAAAGGTTTAGTCGCTAAAACCTTTGATTGGGATGAGGAAGAAGTTTCTAATGAGGAAGAAGTCACTTAGGTCAAGGTACTGATGGCTAGTTGATGATGAGCTCAATGTTAGAAAGAGTCATGCTCGCAATGGTGAATGGGTCGACATCACCATAAGAAAGGTAGACACTCTTCTCTCTATGGATGAAGATGCCGATTGGCAAAATTACCTAAAGTATATCAACATTGATCTAAAGTTTGTTGAAGAGCAACGATTAAACTTGCTTTCTAAGTATAACAAAATGGTTTTTGAATTAAACTAGTGTAGAGATGAATTGCTAATTTTAAAACAAGCCAAGCTTGATGCTGTCACTTTTCAAATTCAAAACATTGAACTTACAAAGTTAAATCATACTCTTTAAGAACAACTCAAAAAGGAGAGAAAGATCAATGTAAAATGGCTAACTAGCTCGAAGAAAGTTAGTCAATGTATCAGTGAGCAAATCCCTCACTAAAAGAAAAAAAATCTCCTCATCTAAAATGAATGAAAATGAAAATCTTTTCGTTCCTGCTTCCATAGGGTATGACCAAGAAATGGTTCCAAAAACCAAAGACTAGGTTGAGAGACTCAACCCTAACAGTAAACTTCCAAACTTTAATACTGGAAGAATTCTAGTCCCTGAAAGTCAAGCTATCAATGAGTCTTGTGAATCCACTAAAACTTTAAATACCCCTGAATCATCCAAAGATTCTGAAGCTGAGTCCCTTACTCCACTACCTCCCCTGAAAAATCTTTAAGGAGCTTCACCAAGCTCAGAGGTAACACCATTGACCTTTCAACCCTGCTCTCTAAGAGAGAGACCAGGCTTAGGTATCATGAAACATACAAAGCCTGAAACACAAGATTCTTCTAATAAGAGTGTTTCAGGAACTGTCACTATTAGTGAAACTAAGCAAACCACACCTTCAGTTCCTACTAAAGTCAAAGACACTGAACAAGAATTAAAAATAAATTAATTAACTAAACTTGATCATATGTTAATTGATGAAAAGGTCAATTCTAAACAAAAGACTCAAGAATCAAATTCAAAGATTCAAAAGACCGACTCATCTAAATCAGTTGATTCATCAAGAATGAGTCAAGATTCTAAACCCATAGTTTAGAATACTGGCTCATCAAAGTCACTCAGGCTTAAGCCTATTAAAAAATCATAACTTAAGTGTGAACTCTATTACTATACCAATCACTTAATTGATTATTGCTATAGGATTCTCTACTGCGTGATATGTAAAAGGGAGGATCATAGGACCTCAGATCATGAGATGTATACTGCTTCTCTAAAAAGGAGTGAGAACTATAAGGCTCAACCTTATCAATATGCATCTTCTTCTAAGCAGATCCTGAAAGTAAAGGCAAAGCTTCTCCTACCATGCACACACTGTGGTTTTAATGATCACAGACCTAATGATTGTAGAAACTACCCTGAGTGTGAAATCTATAGAAGCTATGATCACTTTACCTCAGGACACAATCGTGTCATTCATATCAGAGGAGGAGTACTAGCTGAATCCTCTCAGTCTAATGAGTCCTCAATTAGTGTAAAGTGTGATACATGTGGAAGCACTGTACACTCCACCACTGACCATAATGAGTTTGATCACTTCAAAAGAGGTGAGAAAATTCAGGCTGCAAAGGCCAGGGAGCCCACCAAAAAGTGGGTTCACAAAAGAAACTAACCCAAGTTTATTATTTATGCAGAGACACATCAGGGAGCCCATTTGGTACCTGGACAGTGGATGCTCAAGGAGTATGACTGGTGTCAAGAGTTATCTGCACAAATATGTAGAGCAACCAGGTCCTAAGGTAGTGTTTGGTGATAACTCATCTTGTATTACTGAGGGATATGGTTCAATAAACTGTGGGGGTGTAGTTTTCACAAAAGTAGCCTTTGTAAATGGTCTTAAGTACAATCTAATTAGCATTAGTCAACTCTGTGATGCTAAGTATATTGTACAATTTGATGATAAGCAAGGAACAATATTTAATGCTAACAAAGAAATTGTCCTGATAGCACCTAGAAGAAATGATGTTTATGTCCTTGACATGTCATCACTGACTCCAAATGGAGCCTGCTTCTTTGCCAAAGCCTCAGAAAGTGTAAACTGGCTATGGCATAAAAGACTATCACATCTCAATTTCAAGAACATTAATAAACTTGCCAAACAAAACAAAGTTCTTGGTCTTCCTTCCCTAGTTTATTCAAAGGATAAACCTTGCACAGCATGTGAAAAGGGAAAGCACCATAGAGCTTCATTCAAAACTAAACAAAACTTCTCTATCAGGAAGTGTTTGCATCGTCTTCATATGGATTTGTTTGGACCAGTAAGTCCAATGTCCATAAATCATGAGAAATATACCCTAGTCATTGTTGATGAGTACTCAAGGTACACATGGGTTCAATTTCTTAGGAAGAAGCGTCAAGTAGCTGAAATAATTATGTCTTTCATCAGGATGGTAGAAAACCAAAATGATGTAAAAGTCAAACAAATTAGAACTGATAGTGGGACTGAGTTTAGAAATCACGAGCTTAAGAGTTTTTATGATGAGAAAGGAATTTCTCAAAACTTTTATTCTCCCTATACACCTGAACAAAATTGTGTAGCTAAGAGGAAGAACAAAACTCTCATTTAGGCTGCTAGAACAATGCTGAATGGCTCAGTACTCTCTAAACACTTCTAGACTGAAGTAGTCAGAGTAGCCTGTTATACTCAGAACAGATCAGTCATTGTCAAAAGACATGATAAAAATCCCTATGAAATATTCAGAGAAATAATTCTTGATATCAGCTACTTTCATATGTTTGGATATCCAGTGTTTATTCATAACCACAAGGATCATCTGGAAAATTTGATGCTAAAGCTGATGATGAATATTTCTTAGGATATTCCTTTGTCTCAAAAGCTTTCAGAGTCTTTAACACAAGAAGACAACAAGTAGAGGAGACTTATCATATAACATTTGATGAAAGTATGGAAGCCATTAAGTTTACCAATACCTTAGTAGATGAGATAGGAATTGATGATTCCTCTAGATATCCTTATGATGAATTTCTTCAAGAGGATGATCCATCTAGACAATATCAAGTAGATTCTGATGTCTCATACTACATCATCCCTCATGGACGTTCACTCACTGAACTTACCCAAGAAAACCAAGTCCTTGAAGTGATTGCTCTAAATGAGCCTGAAATACCTCACACTAAGGATACTGAAGGTCCTCCTGATCTAATCAACATTGAAGGGACTCATGAAAAAAATGTTCAGAATGATCAAATGATCACTTAACCCACTGATGTACAATCAGGGAACAAGACTAAAGTCTCAAGATCTATTACTGAATCTTTAATCCCTGATGTCACTCAGTCTCACATCTCAAATCATGCCTTTACAAGTTCTCATCATGTTCCTCAGGATAGATGGTCAAGAGACCAACACATTGAACTTATGAATATCATTAGTGATCTTGGTGAAGGCATGCTTACAAGAAGCATGGCTACAAAGCTTATAGCTGCCTCAGCTAGTGAATGTCTATTTGTTGACTTTCTCTCTGAGATAGAACCTAAAAAGGTGTTTGAGGCACTGAAGCACCCAGGATGGGTTGATGTCATGCAAGAAGAACTAAATTACTTCTATAGAAACAAAGTTTGGACTCTTGTTCCTCTCCCTTATGGAAAAATAGCCATAGGCTCCAAATGTGTATTTAGGAACAAGAAAGATGAGCATGGTATAACCACAAAAAATAAAGCAAGACTGGTTGCACAAGGTTATAGTCAGGAAGAAGGAATTGACTATGATGAAACCTTTACACCAGTGGCAAGGATGGAAGCCATCAGGATATTCCTTGCTTTTGCCACATACATGAACATCAAATTTTACCAAATGGATGTCAAAAGTGCCTTCCTAAATGGTAAACTGAAAGAAGAAGCTTATGTTAAACAGCCTCCTGGCTTTGAAAGTAGTGAGTTCTCTGACTATGTCTGTAAGCTTGACAAAGCTGCTTATGGACTGAAACAAGCACCAAAGACAAGGTATAAGACTCTCTTTACTTTCCTTATTCAAAATAAGTTTACAAGGAGAATATTAGATAACACATTGTTTATCTATAAATCAAAAGAAGATGTTCTCCTTGTTCAAGTGTATGTGGATGACATCATATTTGGCTCAACAAGTTATAAACTTTGTAAACAGTTTAAGAAACTGTGACAGAGAAATTTGAAGTGAGTATGATGGGAGAACTCACATACTTCCTTAGACTGCAAATCAAGTAGGATGACAAAGGAATCTCAATTTGTCAAGAACAGTACACTAGGAACTTAATTAAGAAATATGAAATTTTTAATAGTTACTTAGTAAAAACACCCATGGTTCCTCCAAACAACTTAGGTCCTGATTTAGCTGGCCCACCAGTTAATAAGCCCTCATACAGAGGAATGATTAGGTCATTGTTGTACTTAACTGTAACAAGGCCTGATATCCAATTCTCTACAGTCCTATGTGCAAGATATCAGTCTAATCCAAAAGAATCGCATCTAACAACTATGAAAAGAATCCTCAGGTACCTGAAAGGTACTCCAACCCTTGGTCTGTATTATCCAAAATGTTCAGGCTTTGATCTCAAAGGATATTCAGACTCAGACTATGCTGGTTGTAATATGGACAGAAAAAGCACCTCAGGTGCCTGTCAAATACTTGGTGGAAAATTAGTTTGTTAGAGTGCCAAGAAACAGCAGTTAGTGGCTATGTCCTCAGCTAAAGCTAAATATGTTAATGCTGTTGGGTGTTGTGCAAGTATCCTATGGATGAAAAGTCAACTGAGTGACTATGACATCCATTACAAGATGGTACCCATCTTTTATGACAACACCAGTGCCATTGCAATATCCAACAATCCAGTACTTCACTCAAGAACCAAGCATATTGATATTAGATATCATTTCATCAGGGATCACATTCTTAAAGGAGATATTGAATTACACTTCATCCTCACTGAGTATCAGCTAGCTAATATCTTTACCAAACCCTTGGATGAACCTACTTTCACAAGACTAAAAGCCGAATTAGGCATGTTGAATACTAATTAATCAGTCTCCCTGATCAATCATGTTCAGTATGGTGTATATTCTTTTCTCCCTAAAACCATCTCCCTAAAACCCATATGAATCCCATAACACTGAGGGACACATTAAATGAAGTAACTAAATGCTCCAAGTCTTTAGTTACTTAATGTCCTAGGTTGGCGACTGAACACATTAAATAAGGAACAAATATTCCTTATCTAACTGTCATCCAATAGTCATGGGCCCCCACTTCTTAAATATCACTGAATTAACCCCAACACGCATTTAATGCTCACTCCCACAAACACAACCCCTTCCCAAAATGTCTAATCAAAAGACTTTTGACCGTTATTCATACGTCATCACTACAAAAGTGAAACGGCGCAACAGTTGCCATAAAAACGAGATCATGCAACTAGTAGGTTGTTGCATTAAATGCGTTACCAAAACAATTTTAACCTTTTCCAAAAATGAAAATGGTAAAATATTACAACCTTTTTCACATATCACCTATAAATACCCCCAGAAAAGAAACACACACATACAAATTTACAAAGCAAATATACTCTACCTAATTTATCTCTCAAAGCAAGTGTGTGGGTGTTCATCTTTTTTGGTAATAACAAGCTTAACTCATCTAATTGTTCATTGAAAACTACTATTTTCAAATCATTTTGTTTGGTCAATCGTGCTCATCATAAAGATATCCATCTTTGTATGGCTCCTTTTGATAACATATTACACATTTCACGGCAGCAATCAACGTTAGACATTAACTTGTGACCATCGGGTATGTAATATTCTGCCATTGAAACTTTTTGTTTTTCAACACATTCATCTAAAATGGCAGAACAACAAACAATCAAGTATGCTCCTCAATGGAACAACATGACTATGAATAATGTGACTTTTCAGACCAATAATGTGGTGGGTAACTTCAACTACCAACCAAACGTGCCTGCTTATAAACCCATAATGAAATGTTTACTAAATTGTCCTTTGAGAAAAGCTTTTACCAACTGTCCCTCAGTGGTCTATCAGAACTTTCTCAGGGAGTTTTGGAGCACTGTTGTTGCCTATGACCCTTCTCCATCAACTGATGAGACTGAGCAACGCCCACTCATGGAATTCCTCATTAAGTTTTTAGTTTTAAATGGGAAAAGACCTTTGACCCTTGACTTTAACACCTTTTGTTCATCAACTGGCCTTGATTATAATAATGGTAAATATGTGGCTCATCCTGCACCTGAGGCTGTTAAGAAAGAATTGGGCAAAATTACCATCAATCCGAGTTACCTGGACAAAACCTTAGTCCTAAAAAACTCCTTTCCTATGGCTTGGAGAATTCTGTTCACTTTTGTGATTCAGATTCTCGGCGAGAACTACTCCTCCACTAAACAAGTGAACTTCATCTAGCAGCTTTTAGCCTACTGTCTCATCACTGGGACTGAGGTTGATCTAGGGGAGATCATTTACAGTGATCTCGTAACCAAGCTACCGAATAAGTCTAGGCTGAAATACGTTTCATACCCTAGATTTATCTCATGTGCTTTACAAGTGTTACTGGGTTCTGACTATACTCAGGATGAAAATTTTAGGTTTTTACCTGGCTTCCTGAGTAACTCTAATTTTATAAAGGACCCATCCAAAGTCACTAACATTGAATTGATGGCCCATATGATTGCTGTAATCAGTCAGAAGGATTCAGTGTCTTCACTTCCTTTGTTTGTAAAGCCAAAGAAAGGGAAATCTCAAACTGTGACTCTAACCTTACCCACGTCACAGGGCCTTGAGGTTCCAGGAGCACTCTCTAAGAACAAAAGGCCTATGTCCGAAAAGCCACCCACTAAGACCAAGGTAATACCACCCAAGCCAACAGAGGGTTTTGAGCAATCTCACTTAGTCTCCTCGGGCACCGTACCTGATCCCCAAGATTTAGAGAGAAACATACAACTCACTAGTATGGGATTGCCTTTCACACTCAATGAGGGCACTTGTAAATCACAACCTTTGCCTGAGGGTCCTGCTACTCATCCCAAAGACTCAGGGGGAAACATTCAACCCCTTGTCAGGGACTAAACTTCCACGACTTCTGATGAAGGCACGGCTAAAACCGCGCCGCGTCCTGAAGGTTCACTTGGGGAGAAAGACTCAGGGGGAAACCTACCACCCGCTGATATGGAACCAATACACCCTAATATTGCTAATCTCTCAGGGATTGGTGCTAAGTACTAGGTGGACCAGACCCAGTCCACTAGATTGAGGTACCAGTCCCTAACCGAAAACAAAGACAAGCCTTTGAGGTGAAGGGGAGTTGGATACCTAATCTCTGGTCCTATCTACATATGCAGATGTGAGAGCATTTCTCTTATCTGATAATGAAGCTCAAGAAAGTAAGGAGGATATCTTAGGAGCTGGTGAAGAAATAGATGAAGAATCTCAGGCTGCTAGCATTGCTGAAGCACACCATCAGTCTCTTCCACCTTAGGCAGGCAAGCCTCAATCATCTCATGCTCCATCCATTGAAGCTTCAGACATTGACCCCTCCTGTGATGACATTCTCAAGAAATATGACAACATTCTTCCACTTACTGAATGCCAATTGGTTAAGTATCTTCGGAAGATGTCAAATGCGCTGTTTACTATGATCACTAAGGATAACTAGGCAAAACATGAAAAGGCCATGGTTAATTATGCCGATCTCAAAGCATCCATTGATGACTACTATAATGAAAACATTGCTCATAGAGATAAGACTGACAAGTTAGTAGAAGCCTCCATGAGTTCTCTTGACAAAAGCAGCCATACTATCAATGATCCCTACAAAGGCCTTAATATCATCACTAAGCTTCTTAAAGAAATCAAAAATGCTGTCAAGGATGACTCTGTCATCAATAAGAAATTCAGTGAAGCCACTGAGTCATTCACCAAGTTCTCTACAAATATAATTGATCTTTAGTCTTTTGTGAATACTCTTCAGGCTCATGCTGTCAAGCAAGATGAAGAGCTAGCTGCTTGGGCCAAATCTTCTACCAACATGGCATGGAATCTTGACGCCAGACTTTCAGGTCTTGAACAGGCTCAAAACCACATCCAATCCAGCATGTCCTCTCTTAAAGAAGACACACACTCTATCAAGAATATGATGACTGAGATGTATGAAGTCTTTAAAGGCCAATCCTCAGACAGTGTCACTTCAACACTTGCTCTCATTCACATTCCAGCAAATGTTGAGGGGGAGAATGCAACCAATACTGCCATTGAAGAACCTCCTTCTCACAATGAGGGGGAGACTGAACACCCAAAAATGGCAATTCCAATATCATCCATCTAACCTACTGAAGTCCCACCAACTCAAGCTCAACCAATCACCACAATAACCACTCATCCTGAAAGTTCTCAAGCAGCTCCAAGAATTGATAAAAGAAAAGGCATTGCAACTGAGTCAGATAAGGATCCCTTAAAGAAACTGGTGCTTACATCAACCATTGTTCGCCTTGATCCTGATAAAGATGTTAAAGTTCCTTACATGATAAATAGGAAGATGTGCTACCTCATTGACAAAGAAATGCAAGCTTACTTAGACAGAGAAGAGAAACTCAGGAAAGCTGCTAAGGAAGAAAGACTTCTTGCTATTTCCAAGCCTAAAGTAATCAAAGTGGTGCAAAAAGATGCTCAAAAGATTGGACTTGACCCAAATAAAATTGTAAGTGCCAAAGCAGGTGAAAAGTTCAAAAAGGCTTAGGATGTTGAACACCAAGTCCTCAAGAGAGAACACACTAAGAAGGTTAGAAAATCTCTTGAACTCAGGAAGTACAAGTTTGAAAACTACATGTGGACCATCAATAACAGACTGAAACCTGAGACTATCACTGATATCAAAATTCATCCAAAGACCAAGCCAGTTGTCATAACAGTCTACAGAGGTACTGATGGTAGAAACTTTGATGTCCATAAACCTTTTTCCTTTGGTGCGTTTGGTATCTCTTAATTGGATGAACTGAGGGAAATCGTTCCCAAAAAGAACAATACAGTTGTACAAGACTTTATGAATTCACTAAGCCGAAGATATGAAAGGATAAGAAAAATCCCTGAGGAACTTGGAATCAAGTCAGCACTCCCTGCTCTTGCTCCTGCTCCTGAACAAGCCTCATCTAAATCCTTAAGAAAGAAGAGGAAACACATGTAACTTGAGCCTGAAATAAAAATTCCTAGACTAGAATGCAATCGAGCCCTCCCTAAAAATGTTCCGTTTGTCAACAACATGGTCATCGAAAGGCCTGATTATAAGATCTTCTTCACTAATGAATTCGGTGACAAAGCATTTCAAAGATGGAGTGACATCGACAAAGTTAGGATGGAAGCTCTCGTGTCATATCTTGTAGCTACCTCTATGGTTCAGTCACCTAAAAATGCAAGGTTTAACATATAATTGAAGAAACTCATTGCTGAACATCCTGATCAAGAGAAGCTCAAGTCAAAGAAAGTCAAGTTGGAAGCCCTGGGATATGAGATGAACTGAGTACTTATGATGTAATTTTTGTTATCTTTTGTAATAGATAATAGGGCCTTGTAATCATTTAATGAAGTATTTTTTGGTTGAACTCAGTATCCTTAAAAGGCTTTCTATAAATTAGTGTGAGAAGAAGCTGTATTTACTCACTCACACTGATAAACACTTAGGCCATATTTATATCTAAATAGGGGGAGATTGTGGGGGCCAATATCATTGCCTACTGATCCCTCACTTAGGATTTGAATACAAATAACCTAAGTGTAAATATTCTTTAACAATTCAAGGTCATTGAGTGAATAGTCGCTCAGTGAGTTACCTTCAAGATACGCAACCTGAGTCTACAAGAAAGACTCTAGCCTTTAGTGAGGCGGTACTCAGTGAATGAAGCCTGAGCTAAAGAAGAAGGTGATGGGTTCAATGGATTGTGGCAATAGACTCATTGAGCCCCATACGATCTCCAACAACTAGAAGACCCTAAAGACAAGAGACCGAAGAATAGGCGGGATAGTTTGAAAGCAGATAAGTCCAAGCTCTTGTCTCCTGAAGTCAACTTATTCTGAAGAGGATATAATACAAGTTCAGTGTCAGGACTGGACTTAAAAAAAGCATTTGTCCCATACCTAAAATAGAAATTGTAATAGAGACAAAGTTGTATAAATGTACTAGCGTATTAGGATTGGGATTAGTGCTTACCACCCATGTGGGTGTGAACCTACCTAGGTAGTATAAATAGAACTCTTGTAATGGAGTTAAGTTTGTGCATTTAAAGTCATAACTCTCACAAACACACATCTACTCGTCTAAATCTACTAAGTCATTGAGCAAGCTTAGTTGGTTAGCATAGTAGCTAACTTTGCATAACACTTTAGGTTTATGCAAAGTTATTAGTGAGGAGATCACACACACACACATTGTCATTCAATCCCCATTGTAGTTCCGCATATAATGGGATATAATTCTTAATAAAAAGAGTTATGTGTTGAAAAGTTACTTTTGTTTACTTACTAGCTATATTTATGTACACAAATCTTTTCAAAGAACAAATTGTTTTATTTACTTGCTAGCCATGAGTTAGTTAATGATAACTTTGTAGTTATTGTTCACTAACTAAGTGGGAACAACACATTCGTCACTATAGAATGCTAAAGAGTATCACTCTGAATGTTCTGGCATAATCACAAAGATAATGCATAGGACTCTTTGTTATCACTTGTGTTCTTGATGTTAAACAACAAGTGTTTATCAGGAAATGTGTCCTAATGAGATTTATAGATTGATCTCTTAGCTCTAGACTCGATTAGTGCGTTTTGGTTTTAGTACTCGGTGACTGGAGTAGACTGTCACCTTTTTAATATCAACTAACTCAGAGTGAGAAAGTCAATAGATGTCGTGTGTATCTCCGTGACAAATGAGATAAGTATCTTTTAATAGAAACTTGAATGGCTTAGAAGGGTTGTGCATTGCATCACTGGGTCTATGATGTCTTGTCTTCAATACCAGAATTTATCTTTGTGAAAACCGATAGCATATGTATTGACTCGGTTTCTGCCTAAAGTGTATGGATGGCTTCTTTATTTTCACCCTTTATGCATACATTTCTTTTTCATTCTTCAACCCCTTCAATGCTTACCAATACGTCATTACTAACACCTTATTGTGATTGTTCCAATGTTAACTCATCTCTTAGTCGGTATTATTCCCGTTTTCATTCTTCTCCAAATCATACCTAAGGACTGCTATTTCTAACTATGGAATGTCCTTGGGTAGATCCCTCCAGTTCTGGTTGAATCATAGGACTAATACCTAACCTACCCACCTTATGACTTCAGAATTGTCATGAAATTAAAAGATTGTTGGGAATTTGATCTCCACCATAAAACCATTGAAAATCAGTCAAAGTGTTTGATAGAATATCAAAACGTTTAACACTTTAAAAGTTTCATCTTTTTGTAAAAACTCCCCCTTCACACGTGCATCGATAAACGAAAGTGTTTTGCACATGTGGGTAAGAGTATAAAGCACTTTGAGTCTTTAGATTACTTATTATTTTCTGGATTACATTTTAATTATATTTCTCCCCTTATTTTAAATACTAATTCACTTAGTTTTTGAAATACTAAGTGATTAAAATTTGTCATGAAAATTCTATGGGGAGAAATTGTTTCAGCATGAATTATGTTGAACTTTTTCTTCTTGCTCCCCCTCAATTTTACATACGTTTGACACCAAAGAAAATGATACCAAAATGTAAAAAGAGTATAAAATTGAGGTTGAGACAATGTTGAGCACATAAATTTGAATGATTATGAATTGCCATTAAATAATTCTTGAAAAATTATACTCAATCACTGGATCATCTTATAACAAACATTCTATTGAGCTGTCATTATTATTATTGTGTTGTTATTAAGAAACTTTTTCTAACGTTTTGAATACATAAGAATTGTCATGAGCTGATGTATCTAAAAACATTAAAACTTTGTTTTTCAAAAAACTCCCCCTCAAAAATTGACTCATTTATATAAAATTGAGAAACTAGCCATAATGTTGCTTTAGTATTTACTTATGATTGCATGAAACTTAGTTTGTAGATCCTTTTAATGTTGCTTCGTGTGATGGATGCGCGTGTTAACTTTAGAAAACTAGCTATGAGATATTAAATTGGCATAGACATCTAGGAAACGCGAGTGTGTTGAAAGGATACCATCGGCAACAGTCATCATACTACCTTATCCCTAACATGGTTGATCCCTCTTAAGTATTTTAAATGCATGTAATATACTCTTAGGGGCCTTGTAACAGTCTTCATACTACCTTACTTGTGCGTTGCCTTAACGGAATATTGCGTAGACGGCGTTTTCATGTAATTCATTCATGACTCAGGAAAACCTTACACAGATTATCACAAGTGTGACAAAGCAACAGAATTAGGAGAAGCAAACTAAGAAGTAGAGTATGATTAAGTAAATACGTTCGTTTATCATATAGTTATCACCAAAGTAGTCTAGATTTACATTTAGTTTAATTAGCAAAAACCAAACCAACCTCTTAAACCTAAATTTTTTCTGCTTTCTATAAAATATAAAAACACAAAAAAAATCTTCTCTCACCCCTTAGACCTCTGTTATATTCTGTTCGAGCCTTCCCAACCTATTCTCCTAGAGAACGATAACAACCCTCGAGTCTTGCCTTACTACACTACAAGTTGTAAAACTTCTTGTTGAAGTCTAATGACAACCGCATCAAGTTTTGGTGCCGTTGTCAGGAAATAGTTAGGTTTTGAGCTTCACCTAACTTAGGTCTACTGGCTTGAATCCTTTCAAGTGATATTTTATTTTATTTTTATGAGCTTTCTTTAGTTTATATTTTCTTTGTTCCCTTTGTTTTGTAAATCTTTTCGTTGACCTCCATAGGAGAGGAAAATCCTATCCATACTCTTGGGAATTAATCCAGACCTAGCCACAAGGGCTATCAAAACACCGTTGAGATCCTCGATGGGAACAATGTGGTGCCTCTGTGATCCGACACCATTCGGTTGGTGCAAAACGGATGCTCTTTTCACAGACTTTGGTCCGAGGATCCAAACCAACATCTTAAGGATTTTCTAAAACTAGTGGACTCACTTGACCTTGATGTTGCAAATAAGGAAAGGACGCGCCTGCGATTATTTCAGTTTTCCCTTCGCGATCAAGCTAGCAATTGACCTGAACGTCTTCCTGCAGGATCCATCTCCACCTGGGAGGATCTTACTACTCGTTTTCTTGCTCAATTATTTCCACCGGGAAGGATTGCAAAACTCTGGAATGACATCCTAAAAGTCCCTCATCATGGCATTGATCTTTGGCTCCAAATCTAATTTTTTATGAGCATGTATCGTTTCATCTTAAGTGTGAGATTGACCACGCCGCCGGCGGCAAACTCTGCTACAAGAACGCCAAAGAATCTTGGGAAATCATTGAGAACCTCGCTCTTTATGACCATGAGAGCTAGAATGATTCAAGGGACTTTGTCAAACCGGTCAAGGCAATTTCTACATCTCAAAGTACATCAAAAATGCCTGACCAAAGACTTCTTAAGCTTGAAGATCAAATCAAGTGCTTACTTCAAAAACTACAAACAGCACCCCAAACAAGCTTAGCATACATTCCTCAAGCATACGTCGAAGTTGTTACCTCAGACCCACCTCCACAAAGCCTTAATGAGACACCAAGGCAGAATTACTTCACTTTTCGTGAATGTGTCCGCCCGAACCCTTAGCCAAAAGCATTGGATACTAGTTTTGAAGCTCGAGTACGAGACTACATGGCGGCATACACGTAAAGAATTGATAGGTTTGAAAATGCGATCTTCAAACAACGAGAAGAAATCAACGATAGAATGGCAAAGATGTTTTGACTTCTTAAAGAACTCATAGCAAGTACAACTCCAGAAAAAGTGTTAGTTAGAGAAGAGGTTAGACACCCCATCACTAAGCATGTTAATTCCATCTCTCTTATTAGAATGGAGGATGAAAAGAGTGTCAGAAGCAACGGGGTGGTCGGTGAAGACATGGTTGAGCCTAACAAATCAGACTTGGCTGGGACTCTAGAAGAAGTTGATGGGAAATGTGAAGTTGAAAATAAGACCAATAATAAGATAGCTGGGAACACCAAGGAAGACCTCACAATAGAAAAGGTTAGAGAACTAGTGGAGACGCCTAGGTCACAACCTGTAAAGTTTTACCTTAAACATAAAATCAATAAGGAGCTAATAGAGGGTCTCGTAGGAAATTCGAGGTTTAATGACTCATTACTTGCAATGCAGTCAGGAAAGATGGAGTGTGAAGCCTACCATTCGCTTCACGTAGAACCTATGTGCAAGATAATGCTTAAGAAAATGATTACCAAAAAGGAGGATATGGGGGCAACTTCATGATACCATACAATGTAGGAGGATTGAAATACATGGATGCCTTAGTTGACCAAGGGTCTGATGTGAACGTCATGCCCCTCTCCACCTACAATAGGCTAACCAATGAACAACTTGTGGAAACCGACATTAGAATCTCCTTATCTAGTCAATCGCAAATTCAACCCCTAAGAATAGCTGAGGGCATGTTAGTTGAGATAGCGAGATTCATATACCTCGTGGATTTCGTAATCTTAGATATCAGGGAGGATCAAAGAAAGCTATTTATTCTAGGAACACCATTCGTGACAACGGCTAAGGCCGAGATTAGGTTTGATAAAGGGACAATAACTTTAAAATCTAGCAAAAGCAAAACTAATTTCGGCAAATACCCCGAATTCCTTTGCAAATTCGAAGAAAGAGAAATGATAAATTTAATCCTGTGACCACCACTAGCACCATAAATAAGCTTATTTTAGAATGGGAGGAAAGAATCAAACTCCACCAAGAGAAAGAAAAGGACTTCAACCAATGGAGAAGTAAGTTGTTTAACGATGAATGTTCCATAGTAAAGGTCGAAAAGTGAGTAACGAAGGAGGAGTCACGTAAGGACTTGTGACTCCGAGTCTAGCTAAAAGACTCTAATAAACAAAAGCGCTTTTTGGGAGGCAACCGTCTTTCAATTTAATGCATTTTAAAAGTGTCTTGTGTGTTTTAATAATTATTCATTTGTTTTTATATGTTTGGATTATTATGTGATCATGCTTTGTTTTGTCTTTAATCTCGTCTTAATTGCAATCAAAGGTATTTCATAAAAACTGTTAAAGGAAAAATCCAGTTTTTAAGAACCATTTCAAGCATATTTAATAAATTGTTTTAATTAATTCACGTCTTGTGTCATGTGATTGTGATAATTAATCTTAGTTTTTATGCAGTATTTTTGCAGGAAATAACTAATAGAATTGCGTGTAGAAATTTTTTTCCAAAAAAACGAATGTGAGATTCTCACAGTGTCTGGAGACGGCGTCAAGATTTTTCCTGACGACGTCACGTCTCCAGATTTGTGAATATTCGATTTTTTTATTATTTTTTGAAAAATAACTTTTGCATTATTTCTAGAATATGTAATTTTCTTAAAAACCTGCAGAAAACCTGGATTACTTTAACACATTCACCCTATCTTTATTGCATTTATAGAGTCAACCTTAAAAGTTTGGTTGTATATATCATTATCCTGCCGATTTTACGCCATGTGTAGTTGTCTTTGTCTTTGATTTACATATTATATTTGATGAGAAGAAACCCGGAAGTTCTTATGAGTTTCATGTGGACGATCCTTGGATGACGATTTAACCAGTTATCATATGTTTCTTCTCCATTATTGAGCAAACCAGGGGAGTACTAGTTTCTTTTACTCTTTTCCTTTTCCCTTTATTCGTTATACGGGTAATTTTAATAACATCAGGTACAATGTTCATCTTAAGTGTAGGGGGAAATAAGCCTTAGAAACTATTCCTTTAATTGCCACTTGCTTGTTCCTTAAAATGATAAGTAATATATTGAAACATAGCATAGACGGTAATTTTGACCCAAATTTAAAATTTTTTATGACACATACCGATGAAAACCAAGTATTAATAGCGTCTCATAGATAGGAGTTATATGACTAGCAAAAAAACCCTACCACTAAGGTATCCATTTTTGATACCCAATATAATTTTACCTTTAGTTTTCTTAAGTTAAGATCAGAGCAACTGCATGTGTCGCGTTCATGGATGTGTTCGTGCATATGTGATTTTGTCATCTTTTCTGGAGCATTGGTATCAGCGTAAAATTATATAAGAGTGTACCGGTAGTGTATTAAATTCTAGAACTTGTTTTTGTGATGCATCTCGAGACCGCATAGTGAGTATTAGGATTTTCTAGATAAGAGGCACTAGGATTAACCCATGTTTTAAACCTGTATTTGTTATTATGGTCACCTCGATCATATAACTACCCCACACCTTTTCCATGCACTCATTTTTAGTGTAAGATCCCCCTAGTACACCCCTCTGAGCCTATCCTTTTCACGGTTCTTGTAATTTTCTGGTAGACTCCAGATTATTAATGAAGAGCATTGTTCACCCTTAATCAATCATTACACTCAAATCGCCTTAGCCTACCTTGTATGTACTCACTTTTAGTACATTATTGTTTTAACCCAAGTTAATTATTTGAGTACACGGTTGCTAAGTCTTTATCCTTGTAAATACAGTTTTGGGACGATTGGAATTCATGGTAGTAGTTATTTTGCTGAAGAATCGGGAAGAAAAGTTAAATCATTACTACCATATTTGTTCGATAGTCTTCATGTTATGTTGATCCACCTCAATTCGGGTCATTAGCTAGCTTATATATTGAGTATCAAAAACTCAAGTGTAGGGGTGCATTTATAAGCCCAAACTGATGTATTATGTTTGAAAAAAGTAAAAAAAAAAAGAGATTGATGTAGAGTTGTGTAGAGTATTGTATATCTTTGTCCGAGTCTTTGGCTTAGAAACCCAATCAACGTGTATTCTTATAAGATAATTAACTCACCACTTCACCCCAAATTCACCAAAAAAGTCACCCCCAAAAATATCCCATCCGTTTCCATTTCCGTTATTGTTATCTTACACTTACACCCTACAACCCTTAAAGACCTCTTTGGTAGTAATTTTTAGTACTTGCGCCTAGCGGTGGAGGTTTGATCCTTTACCAAGCCTATGGTAATTTATATGCTACGATAGGTAATAAGTGTTAATTTATAATCCATTATACACTTGAGAGAAAGAGAGAATCCAAACACTTATGTGAGGTGCTAGTATATAACTTCCGTTCTTTTAATTATGAGGTCTAGAAGGTTATGTCGTAAAATATCTTTGAAAAGTAAATTAAATTCCCCTGATGCTGCTATTGTCTAGGTAGAAAAGCCCATTTGCTTGAGGACAAGAAAATCCCAAGTGTAGGGGTATTTGATGAGGTGTCATTTTATACACTTTTTCGGGGTCATTAAACCCCCTAAATCATGCAAATATGCCTAGATTATGTGCTTAATCGTTTGTTTTTTAGTTTTTAGCATTTGGATTGCTTTTGGAGGAAATACACGTGACTTGGGCTCATTTGGAGAAGAAACGAACAAGACTACGACTCTACACCAAATCTCTTAAAAAAATACGCATTCAGAAGGGGGAGACGGTGTCGCAATTTCTTGCGACGACGTCAGATCATATAAGAGACGGCGTCAGGATTCTCAAGACGACGTCTAAAAGTAGCCGCCTCAAAAGAAACCCTAGAAGCTTCATCGAAGCGACGACGTCAGAAATGTTGAGACGCCGTCGCGGCCTATTTTCCTATATATACAAACTCGTTTTAAGGTTTTTAGTATGTAACTTTGGGAAAAGAACCCTAACTTTAATAGTTCGAGTGTAGCAGCTTTTAGGCCGTGTTTAGGGTATAAAACCCCTATTATCAGTCTTGAATCCATGGTTTAATCAGGTGAAGTTCATTTATCCCTAATCACTTAATTTGTCTATGTGTTTTGTGATTGATTCTTGTTCTTCTCCTTTATTTAACATGCTAGGCTAGATCCTATAGTATTTACTTATGATTGCATGAAACTTAGTTTGTAGATCCTTTTAATGTTGCTTCTTGTGATGGATGTGCACATTAGGCTTTAGAAAACTAGCCATAAAATATTAAATTAGCATAGACGTCTAGGAAAACGCGAGTGTATAGAAAGGATACCATCTGTGACAACCATGACTTGAGCAGGTTAGTCAAACCGTTAGTGTTGACTTATGAATCTATTTTAATGTATAGTTTATGTGTTTATATGTGTTATGTGGATTGTGTGAGAGTTGGTAATCAATCCATTGAGCGTGATCGTCTCATTGGGATTGTATTGGTGATGGATTTGGTTAAGTTCCTTTCGTTCACTTTTGGTAGCAATGAAATGAATTTTGTAGTTTTGGCGTTTTTACGTTAATTGTGTAAGTATTATTACGTATACGTATTTATGTGTTAGTAAAATTAGGTATGAATAGGCTTTAGTGGTTAGAATAAGAAAGAAATGAAATTTCTATTTTTGGAAAGTTAGGTTTAATAAAAATGAAAAGTTATTTATTTTAAAAGCCTAGTAAATTGCGTTTACGCAAAAAGGTTTACTCAAATAAGCTTAGGTTTTTATAAAAACTTAAGGTAATACAAATAATTAAGTAATTAATAATTAAAAAAATGATTAAGGGTTTGGCCGATTTTAGGTTTAAGGGGGAAAAAGGAAAACAAATCCTACTCTAATTAAAATTGGTAAAAGATATATATCCTAAACCTTTTTGTAAACCTTATAAATACCAAAAACCCTTCTCCCCCTTGTTTTTGATTGTTCCAGCCGAATTTTATCAAAGGAGGAAGAAGAAAAAAATATTTTTTTCAAGTTTGGTGATTTTTGTGTTCAAGATTCGAAGATTTAAGGTATAAATTATAATCTTTTGAGTTAATTATCATTAAAAACATGTAATAATTATTATGATAGATAATTAAGGTTTTATAACATCTGTAATTAATGATATAATAAACATTTTATAATGATTAGGGTTTAATTAGAAGCTTATGGGTGTAATTGGTTAGGCTTAATTCGCGTTAGAACTTGATTTAGGTTTGAGCAGAATTTAGGGATGTGTTGTTTCATGAATATCAGGTTAGAAGCATGAATTGATGTGATTCCAGTGCCTATGATGTAGCTCAGAGATTCTAGTTTCTAGAACATCCAGCCTCGAAAGTTTTTAAGGTTGGTAAGTCATTCAAATGTTGGTTACACCAAAAGTGGTCAAAACAGTAAATACGGGTCAGATTTAGGTCAGATTACGAGGGGTAAAACCTTCACTTAAAATTTGAATTAGGATTTTCCAACCTACAAGATTTTATTTCTATGTGTCTATTAAAAATCACCCAAAGGAGAGCTTCTGATTTGGGGTCTAAGTATGGTTTTTAGGTCCAAACTTTTTAGTGTTCATTTAGATCCGAAACTGAGTAGTTAAAAATTTGATTTTATTTGGGGCACTTAAGAGGGGATATAAATTAGTGGAAAAATCGTGGAGATAGTAAACTCATAATATTGAATGCGTGTTTTTTGATAAAATTTATAAAGGTCAGTAGGTGTGGTTTAGAAAATGGTAAAGTGACACTAAAATTTTGCATTTTTGGGTAAATTGTTGAACATTGAAAAAAGTGTGTAAACGAATTGGTAAATGTTGGGCATAGTGTCGGGATGACCCATGAGGGTAAATAAACACCTTAGACATCCATCATATGATTGTTACATGGGCATAAGCATTTTGGCTTAGTCGCGTGTAACATGTGTTTGTTTGTTTGTATAGTTTTGTGCAAGGAGTTTAGAAATTGCTTAAGTATCACGTGAGTTTCATAGCTCCTTTTTCTTATGTTTTCTTAGGGTGAAAATAATGCTATGAGTTTAAATGTTTTAGTTACTGCTACACAAGACTATTGTATGTTATGTGCTACTTGCTAATATGATATGGATTATTGTGCTTGAGTGTGACCGTCTCAAGGCATGAATGGATTGTAGTAGTGAGCATAATCGTCTCATTATTGTGGATTGTTGTGCTTGAGCGTGACCGTCCCAAGGCATTGATGGATTGTTGTGCTTGAGCGTGACCGTCTCAAGGCATTGATGGATTGTTAGAAGTGAGCATGATCGTCTCATTGTTGTGGATAGGGATATGTTTATGATGTTTGAACGTGAGTGTCTCAATGTGGGTTGATGTGATTGCATGTTAGCTTGTATGATAGTTCGTTGTATGTTCTGCTATGCTATGTTTTATTTATCATAGTGATTTCAAAGCGAGTTATTGGCGTGTCTTAAACCTATGACTCTCACTAACATTATGTTGACGTTTAAGCATCATTTTTAGGTGAGCATCATGGGAATAAGATATAGAGAAGTGGCTAGAAAGAGACTGTAGGATGTCATGGAGTTTATTGCTTTATTGTCTTGAATTTTGCATTGTTTGGATTATGGATAATTGTTGGATGTCTTTCTATTGGCGAGAACTTTCATTTCATTAATAAAGACGCCTTTTGGATTTTGGTTAGTTTTATGGGTATTGTTATGACACTTTGTGTCTATGCTTTACTTATTTATTTCATATAGAATTCTTTCTATAGACGCCATTGTGTTGTGATGATATCCTTTCTCGTTACGCCTCGCGTTTCCGCCTTTGCGGGGTGTGACAGATTGGTATCAGAGCCTTTACTTATAGAGAAGTAGGTGGTTGAGCCTAGACTATAACCTAAGGGTCCTTTATGTAGATGCATTTAGGGCTTAAGTGTTTAATGTTATAACTGCTATGCTTCCCCTCTATTTTTGCATAGCTTATATATCTTGTATTTTGCTAAGTTGTCATTTTAGTTATTTTGTCTTCCACTATCTGATATGATATGTATTACTTTCTTAGTATTTTAGTTATGTTTTCCCCCACCCGTAAGAAGTCTCATTGGGGAACCATTTTCCTAACTGGACTTAAGCATTATAAGGAGCCTCTTGTGGAACCGAAGGAGATAGGATAGTTGATTGTTTGTCGGATGTGCGTAATAGGGCTGGACCCACGGAGTCGGGTGATTCTTGCGAAGGCAAAGTCAAACCCAAGCGAGGCCTAGCATAAGTTTATCCCGTCCTTTACCTCATCATGTTGTTATTGATTATTTCTTTCGGATATTTCGTATTTTGGAAGTCGTTGCGAGACTTTCGTTCCTTTATGTCGTTTCGATTTCAATTTGATATAAGTAAGTAGTTATTTGATGGAGCATCTTTTATGTGTTAAGTTGGAGTGGTTTAAGATGTGCAATGTGGTATATGTGCTTATATGTGAATTATGATTGATATGGGTAATCTTGGAAGTAAGTACACGTGTGAAAGGAGGCACTTATAATTATGGTGGCCAACATAATTATAAAGGCATCACACACGTAGACTTGTGACCATGATTGCATTTATTTGTGTTTGGTTGTAAGGTGGTAGTGTAATATGTTTTTTTTATCGATATGTGTATTCATGATAAGGATGGTGGTATGGGTAGAGAATTATTCTCTTACCCTAATTGGAGGATATGTTAAGCTGAGTTGTATAGATAGTAAGTTTCCCTTCTATCTAGTATTTGTGGATACCTAGTATTGCTATTATAGAGGTTGCTCGTTTGCTCGGTTGTTTGTTCGGATTTCCTAAGTCTAAGTTTAGCATCCCTTCATCGTACTTTGTTAGTAAGGATACCTGATTTTCCTATTCGACGTCTCGATGTATATTGGTTGTTCGGAATCTGCTTTTTCGGATATAGCCGCGTTTCGTTAGTTCTTTCATTGCATTGATTACTCGTATGAGTATCAAAGGTTTCTTTTAAGCACTAATTGTTCCTAACATATTAGTGTGGATCATTACTCCCTTCTTTGTATATCCCTTGGTTTTCGTAACCCGTTGGCGACGTGTTAGTATCGATGCTTTTAGGTTTGCTCTGTTGATCGTTATTTTGGATAAGACCTTGCATTTTCTTTTGGGTACGTAACATCTCACATGATTTTTCTTGTACGAGTTCGTTTGATTTTGTTTTGAGTATATGGTTCCTGGTATTTTCTTTCGTTTTCAAACAATAGAATTGTGTTCAAGTCTGTACGGTGTTTTACGATCCCTGTTGGTATTATGGTGTCATTTGTTTGAGTAACATGTTTCATAATTGATGTCTAATTATAAAAACTCTTTGGAATTATTGTGTTAGTGTTTGAGAAAAACTGTGTTTAAAATGATCTTTGTAAATAAAATATGTTTAAATGGTCTATACAAATAGGATATGAAATTTTTTAAGTGGTTTAATAAATTTTATTTTATTATAAAAAGCTGGTTTAAAGTGATTCATAGTGGTAAGGTACGATATACCATTAGATAACCATATCTAGATTTTTTTATGACAACCAGAATGAATTTTATAAAGATTAAATTTAAGACAAATTTATTTATTATTTAAAATGATTTTTATACTTAAAGTAACTTTCTTAATTTAAATTGATTTTTATAAAAACATTATTTAATTTGGTCTTTCGAGTAAAGTCGATAATTGGTATAAGAATTTCCATCTTTCGTATTGATATTTTTTTATGTGTTCATTTGTCGTGGTACGTCTGTTGATTTCTTTCGTTGCATTTTCGCTCGGTGCATATACGTTTCCTTTCTTTCAAAGGATTCTTATGTCATTTGATCCACGTCTATCTGCATATGTGGAATATCCTATATGCATTCTAGCCTTTGACTCGATATTCGTTTGTTATTCTATTCGATTGTTCGTAACCTTTGGAGTTCGTTGATACCGTTGAGTTGTGGAAGCTTTGATTTCATTATGGGAATGGACTAGTTGTCCAAAAGGAAGTTTGTGATAGTTTGTCATGAGAAGGTGGTTAGGATACCGTTAGAAGGTGATGAGATACTTCAGGTTCATGGTGAACGTACTCAAGGAGTCGTGAAAACCTTAATGAACACAAAGGTAGGTGAATCAAAATTGAGTGTTATTTCCGTCATATGAGATTTTATTGATGTGTTTCTGGAAGACTTGTCAATGACCAACGCAATGACAAGTTGAGTTCCGCATAGATTTGGTTCATGAAGTGACGCCAGTCGCGAAGTCTCCATATCATCTAGCACCCTCGGAAATGCAAGAATTGTCTGAACAACTTCAAGAGTTACAAGATGAAGGTTTCATACGACCTAGTCATTTTTCGTGGGGAGCACCAATGTCGTTTGTTAAGAAGAGGAGCATGGAGTTCATTTGAAGTTAGTGTTGGAATTACTGAGGAAGGAGAAGTTGTATGCTAAGTTTACTAAGAGTGAGGTAGTGAAGAATTGGGAAGTACCTACGACACCATCCGAGATATGATTATTCTTAGGATTGGCAGGTTACCTACCTATGTTTCATCGCAAACTTTTCTAAGATTGTTAAACCCCTTACTTCCCTAACTTAGAGGAATCAGAAGTACGAGTGGGACGCAGAACGAGAAGAGGCTTTCTAGACTTTGAAGAATGATTTGTGTGACGCTTCGATTAATCGAATGTAGTGGTTGATGCGTTGAGTAGAAAGGGAGAGTGAAACTAAGACGAGTAAGGGCAATGTCCATGACTATCCAGTCAGATGTTAAGGACAAGATATTGGCTACTCCAAGTGAGACGTCCAAGGTAGAGAACGCGCCAGCAGAAATGCTGCGTGACCTGGACCAACAAATGGAAAAGAGAGCAGATGATGGTTGTACTTTATGGATTAAATTGTATAGTAAGTATGAGTATGAAATTCGCTACCATCCAGGTAGGGCAAATGTGGTGATTGATGCGTTAAGAAGGAAGGAACGAGTGAAACCTAGACGTGTTCGAGCGATGGCTATGACCATTCAGTATGGAGTAAGAGGAATGATATTGGCAGCCCAAAGTGAGGCGTTCAAGCAAGAGAACGTACTCGCAGAAAGGCTTCATGGGTTAGATTAACATATGGAAAAGAAGGAGGACGAGAGTTTGTACTTAATGGATCGTATATGAGTGCTGTTAGTAGGGAATGATGAGAACGGTAGTAATGGATGAGGCTCATGCATCAAGGTACTTGGTACATCCGGGAGCGGATAAGACGTACTATAACCTTAGAGACATGTATTGGTAGCCACGTGTAGAAAAGGATATAGTTACCTATGTTAGCAATTGTTGGATTTGTTTAGGAGGTGAAGGCTGCAATGTCAAAGACTTTGGCTTGCTGCAACAACCTAAGATACTTGAGTGAAAATGAGATAGAATCACCATGGAATTTCATCACAAAATTTCCAAGGTCAAAGTAGTGAGTATAATGTGAATTGGGTGATGGTCGATAGACTGACTAAGTCGGCTCATTTTCTGGCTATAAGAGAAGACTATAGTACGGAAAGATTGGCAAAGATTTACATCGATGAAATAGTCGCGCGACATGGAGTTCCTGTGTCGATTATTTCAGATTTAGATGGATGATTTACCTCGTGGTTTTGCAGAAGCAAACAGAAAGTGATAGTGACGGCGATTAGATTGAGTAATGCTTAGCATCCTCAAGCGGAATGACAAAATGAACGTATGATTTAGACTTTGGAGGATATAATGAGGGCATGTGTTATCGATTTTGGTTGTAGTTATCAATTGAGCATTCGGTGTGTTCCGTTTGAAGCTTTGTATGGTAGGAAATGTATCGCCTTTTATATGGGCATAGATTGGAGGAAGTAGTTTGATTGGACCCGAGTTAGTTCAAGAAACGACTAATAAGGTAGTGTTGGTAAAGGAAAAGCCCAAAGCGGCAGGAGATCGTCAAAAGAGCTATGCTGATAATAGGCGCAAACCGTTAGAGTTTGAGGTGGGAGATCGGGTTATGCTAAAAGTGTCGCCTTGGAAAGGTGATATTCGCTTTGGGAAAAAGGGTAAGTTAGCACCGAGGTATGTAGGGCCATTTGAGATTCTTAAAAGAATCGGTCCTGTAGCTTATCGGTTGAGATTGCCTGAGGAATTAAGTGGTGTACATGACACGTTTCACGTGTCGAACCTGAAGAAGTGTTAGGCGGATGCTAGCCTGCATGTGCCATTGGATGAGATCAAGGTTGACAAAACTTTTCGTTTTGTAAAAGAACCTGTTGAGAATAGTGACCGTGAAGTTAAGAGGTTAAAATGTAGTAGAATGGTGGTAGTTAAGGTCCATTTGTGCTCGAAGCGAGGTCTTTAGGACTTCAGGTAAACTAAGTATCCATACTTGTTCGTTGAGCATGGGATCATTGGGAGTTTTAGTTGAAGTTGGGTACGTAAGGTTTCTTGTAGACCTTAGTATGCCCTTAGATCTGTTTGTGTGATTTTGGTTAAAGTTATTTTATGAATAAGCTCGAAGTCGAGCCGATTCTTCAAAAACGTTGGGCCTTGTAACAACTTATAACTTGGTTTCAAGACAGTTCTTGTTTGATGAGTTGTGAGACCGGGTTGTAAATGACATTGTTACGCAACTTAAGGTTTTTGATGAGTTTCCTCGATGACGGGCGAGGTTCAGGTAGTTGGATGTTTCTTTTCGTTTGGAGCGGATATGCTGCTATGCGTACCCTTTTGTGGGCAGGCAAAATTGTTAGCAGTAAGATATCTTGTGAAAGTTAGTTGGATTTTAAAGGGTAACTTTGAGTTAACATGGGTATGGGAGGACTACTTGAAAGATAAGTATCCTCGATTAATTGTTTGGTAATGATAGAGTTGAACCTTTTGGTTAAATCTCGGGACAAGATTTCCTAAATGAGGGGATACTGTGACAACCAAGACTTGAGCAGGTTAGTCAAACCGTTAGTGTTGACTTATGAATCTGTTGTAATGTATGGTTTATGTATTTATATGCGTTATGTGGATTGTGTGAAAGTTGGTAATCAATCCATTGAGCGTGATCATCTTATTGGGATTGGATTGGTGATGGATTTGGTTAAGTTCCTTTCGTTCACTTTTGGTGGCAAGGAAATGACTTTTGTGGGTTTGGCGTTTTGGCGTTAATTGTGTAAGTATTATTACGTATACGTATTTATGTGTTAGTAAAATTAGGTATGAATAGGCTTTAGTGGTTAGAATAAGAAAGAAATGAAATTTCTATTTTTGGAAAGTAAGGTTTAATAAAAATGAAAAGTTATTTATTTTAAAAGCCTAGTAAAATTGCGTTTACGCAAAAAGATTTACTCAAATAAGCTTAGGTTTTCATAAAAACATAAGGTAATACAAAGAATTAAGTAATTAATAATTAAATAAATAAAAATAAAAGGATAAGGGTTCGGCCGATTTTAGGTTTAAGGGGGAAAAAGGAAAACAAATCATACTCTAATTAAAATTGGTAAAAGATATATATCCTAAACATTTTTGTAAACCTTATAAATACCAAAAACCCTTCTCCCCCTTGTTTTTGATTGTTCCAGCCGAATTTTATCAAAGGAGGAAGAAGAAAACATATTTTTTTCAAGTTTGGTGATTTTTGTGTTCAAGATTCGAAGATTTAAGGTATAAATTATAATCCTTTGAGTTAATTATCATTAAAAACATGTAATAATTGTTATGATAGATAATTAAGGTTTCATAACATCTGTAATTAATGATATAATAAACATGTTATAATGATTAGGGTTTAATTAGAAGCTTATGGGTGTAATTGGTTAGGCTTAATTCGTGTTAGAACTTGATTTAGGTTTGAGCAGAATTTAGGGATGTGTTGTTTCATGAATATCTAGAGGTTAGAAGCATGAATTGATGTGATTCCAGTGCCTATGATGTAGCTCAGAGAGTCTAGTTTCCAGAACATCCGGCCTCGAAAGTTTTTAAGGTCGGTAAGTCATTCAAATGTTGGTTACAACAAAAGTGGTCAAAACAGTAAATACAGGTCAGATTTATGTCAAATTACGAGGGGTAAAACCCACACTTAAAATTTGAATTAGGATTTTCCAACCTACAAGAATTTAGTTCTATGTGTCTATTAAAAATACCCCAAAGTAGAGCTTCTGATTTGGGGTCTAAGTATGGTTTTTAGGTCCAAACTTTTTAGTGTTCATTCAGATCTGAAACTGAGTAGTTAAAAGTTTGATTTTATTTGGGGCACTTACGAGGGGATATAAATTAGTGTAAAAATCATGGAGATTGTAAACTCATAATATTGAATGCGTGATGTTTGATAAAATTTATAAAGGTCAGTAGGTGTGGTTTAGAAAATGGTAAAGTGACACTAAAATTCTGCATTTTCGGGTAAATTGTTAAACATTGAAAAAGTGTGTAAACAAATTGGTAAATGTTGGGCATGGTGTCGAGGTGACCCATGAGGGTAAATAAACACCTTAGACATTAATCGTATGATTGTTACATGGGCATAAGCATTTTGGCTTAGTCGCGTGTAACATGCGTTTGTTTGTTTGTATAGTTTTGTGCAAGGAGTTTAGAAATTGCTTAAGCATCAGGTGAGTTTCATAGCTCCTTTTTCTTATGTTTTCTTAGGGTGAAAATGATGCTATTAGTTTAAATGTTTTAGTTACTATGATAATGTGTTTTAAATGAGGCATGGGCTATACGAGACTATTGTATGTTATGTGCTACTTGCTAATATGATATGGATTGTTATGCTTGAGTGTGACCGTCTCAAGGCATGAATGGATTGTTAGTAGTGAGCGTAATCATCTCATTGCTGTGGATTATTGTGCTTGAGCATGACCGTCTCAAGGCATTGATGGATTGATAGAAGTGAGCGTGATTGTCTCATTGTTGTGGATACGGATATGTTTGTGATGTTTGAGCGTGAGCGTCTCAATGTGGGTTGATGTGATTGCATGTTAGCTTGTATGATAGTTCATTGTATGTTTTGCTATGCTATGTTTTATTTATCACAGTGATTTCAAAGCGAGTTATTGGCGTGTCTTAAACCTATGACTCTCACCAACATTATGTTGACGTTTAAGCATCATTTTCAGGTGAGCATCATGGGAATAAGATAGAGAGAAGTGGTTAGAAAGAGACCGTAGGATGTCATGGAGTTTATTGATTTATTGTCTAGAATTTTGCATTGTTTGGATTATGGATAATTGTTGCATGTCTTTGCTATTGGCGAGAACTTTCGTTTCATCAATAAAGACGCCTTTTGGATTTTGGTTAGTTTTATAGGTATTGTTATGACACTTTGTGTCTATGCTTTACTTATTTATTTCATATAGAATTCTCTGTATAGACGCCATTGTGTTGTGATGATATCCTTTCTCGTTACGCCTCGCGTTTCCGCCTTGGCGGGGTGTGACAACATAACCTCAACACAATCTCCAGCTTTCGCTACAATTTTTTATAAATACATCCCCAGAACTGTACCTAATTCCCGACACAATCATACAACTTGATCTTTAAGCTTCTAACTACTAATAATTTAACTAATAAGTGATACCTACATAATCATCAAAAAAATAAAAACAATTAAGTTGTTGCTTTTACTTTCTTTTTGTTAACGAACTATCATCGAATTTAGAGATATTGTATGTGGACTCACAAATATCACATGTATCGTTAAGGATTTTAGCTGCTGCTGTAGCGAAACTCACACTATGAGCCATTTGCTTCCTGGAATCTCTGATGCTTCATAAAAGGCTGGTAGAAGTGGCAATCCTAGCAGCTCTACTGCATACAATATAAGCAGTTTTAGTAAGCCATTTAGCAATATAACAATCCATAGAAGTGTCGATGTGGTGATATATTCGAATAAGGCAAGCATTCACTACATACTTAATTTCTAAATATTGTGTCGTAGCATCTTAGAATCCATTATTAAGTAGGCATTGGTCAATACCATCTAAGAACTAAGTGCTCATTTACACTAACAACATGCAACATTTGGATTTATGCTATACAACTTAAGAGACTATTGAATCAACGTAACATAAGCCTACTTGCCGACTTATTTTCTAGTTTATTAGCTTATTTTCATGTCTAATGAGATGTTTGTCTACGCTTATGCATTGGTCTCATAAGCTTATTCAAAGTTTGATAAGCTCATGAGCTTTCTTTTTTCAGCTTTATGAGCTTATTCACTTGAGCTTAACGACTTTTAAACACAATAACCCAAAACGCTAACTTTTTGATTAAAAATACCTTAAGCAAACTCGAAGCTAAAGATGATAGCGACAACGATTCCATTATTGCAACCGTATCATACAAATACCTACAATCATATTCAAACATCAAAAATGAGTAACAAGAATATAAAAAAAAATCTTAAACTCTTCTTGAATATTTTGGTGATGATAATTATTCACCCATATCTTGTTCCTAAAACTATTTTTATAGTATAATCAAAATTAATTTTCCCCTAAAATCAAAAGAAAGTCTGAATCTTATAAAACATATACCTGCAAAGGCAGAATCTGGTATGTTTGTGAATACTATTGCACCTAATAATGGTATGCTTTGTGTTGAAGATGGATATAGATCTATTTTTTAGAGAGAGGTCAGTTAGAGAGAGAGAAAGAGAGAGGATCTGAGGTTTGTTTGTGGTTTTTGTTAATTTGTAACACATAACCCACCATGTGTATTACACCTTAATGTATAACACATAACTCACCACGTATATCCTACCTTTTGTTAATAAACGAAGTAATAAAATAACGGGTTGACCCAGACCCGGCATATTCTGGCGAGTTGACATTCCGACGGGTTTTGGCGAGAATGAAGCGGGTCATGAGGCAGAATTAAATGGGGTCATGGGGCAACATTAAACGGAAGCTGCTGCCTTTCATTAAAATTAAGTAATAAGTAATGTTTTAGAATGTAGCATGAAATCGTGAATAATGGATATATGTATATTTTTTTACAAAATAAAAACTTATTTTGTGACAGAAGAAGTACAACTTAAAATATGTATCCGGTAAGCACATAAACAAGAATAATTTGTAAAAACAATCTTTCTATTCTTGTTTAATTGCTTATTCGTATTGTTAACTATGTTAATTAATACGTATTAAAATGTTGTATTTTTAACCAACAACAGTTTTAGTACACTTAGATGATCTTGAGTTTGTTGAGCACTATACATGTATGGTATAGTTGTAAACAAGTTCATGTTCTGTTTATATAAATATGAATATCAGAGTTCAATAAATCAAATACATAGAAATATAAAATATTACTAATAATATTTCACATGCATTTATTTTTATTTTTTGTAGGTTTTTGCAGTTTTTTGCAAACATATATAGGAACGATTTACAACAAAAAATCATAGACGATCATAATTTATTCGATTTAATTTAACTATCCTTAACCTATCTAAATGATAATAATTAATACAACATAGATTTTACACCCTTCAAGCTAAAAACATAAAATGAGACCATTCACTAGAAAAAAACTAAAAAAACATATATTATCTTCATCATTCTTTTTGTTCTATCAGGACATATAGAAAAAGCAACAAAATAAGATAACTCAAACAAAAGGTAGAAAAACATAAGACAACTTATTAATATTTTATTCTAATAACTTTCTGATTATCCATTCCTTTGAATCTCCTGCACAAGCTATGGAAGTGCATTGCACTGATCGTTGAAATCATTCCACCCTTAAAACTCATTATTCCAATCGTTCATGTTTCCATTTTCATAGTTTCTAATAGTTCCATTATGGCTTTGAACTACCCTATTCATTTGTGTTTGGTCCACATTAACATGTGCATAATTTTCATCAAAGAACCATTTGATCTCCAAACTACAACCACCTCTTCTTAAATCACTTATCATTGAGGTTTGTAAGGGTTTTGAAGTTTCTAGATTTTGAATCATAATGGGTTGTAGTTTTTGAACTTGAGAGTCCAAATCAATCTGGTTTTGCTGCTCAGATTCACCTCTAAGGCCACAAATACCACTAAACAACGAGGCAAGTCTTTGTTGCTGTAGTTTCCAGCATAAATCCTGGTTGATAGAACTTAAGGAATCAATTGAGGAAGCTGGATTAATAGTAATACCAGACTCTTAAAAACTTGTTAATCCTCTATGCAATTGATGAGAATGATCTTGTTTGATAAAAGGGAACTTTATCCTTAATCAATCAAGATTGATAAAATGAGGAGGGTTGATTAATGAAGTAGACGAGAATTGGTTTAGACCATTAAGTTGAAAGTCCATGGCTGGTGGTGAAAGACCAGTGAACAAATTTAACCCTCCAATTTCTAAAGACGACAAGTCTCTTGAAGAACTTGATCTCGTCTTTTTCTTCTTACAACCTCCACTAATTGGAACATTACGAAGGGCGCCACCTTTGGTCCAGTACCTTCAACAAGTCTTGTAAAAGTGTCTTGGTTGTGTGAGACTGTAGTTATTGTAATAGAAAAATTTTGTGTTTGGTGAATCACATCTAGGACATTTAAGAATTTCATATGGTGGTTTCAATGTAGACGTTTTCTCTTTCTCGACGCCACTAGTAGAACATCCTGCAGAGGTTTGAGATTCATATTTAGTATGTTGTGTTGGTGGAGTGGTGTTGTCTAGAGACATAATGAAAAATGATTAAATCTAGAAGAAATATGTCTAAATAGAAATTATAAGTAAGAGGGAGAATTAACGAGTTTCCTATAGAAGGGGCAAAGATAGATCAAATGAATTGATTGGTTGTAAAACCCTGTATTTTAAGGTCACTACTAATTTTTCACTTGTATTTAATATTCTAAGTTTCTAAAAATTTTCCTTTCACTATTTCGTCGTTTTATATAAAAATCATCTATTTTAAGTAAAAAAGCGTTATGATTTAAAATTTTATCCGTTTTTATTGATCGAGAAACCAATGACTCTGTATTTGGGCCTTGAGTGCCAATTTATTTTTATATTTTTATATTTATAAGGCCCAAGATTTATAGGTTATGTTAGCTAGGCAAGAATGGGCTAAAGCCCACTCTCTCCCCCTCTCCTATAGACGGTCGAACATAAACAAACCCACACCCTTCTTATTTTTTTTAGCAACCAAATAAAACCCTTATATATAAATACCACTTTAATTATCTAAAAACACACACACACACACAGATAACAAAGAAAAAAACCCACTCGTATCCCTCTTTCTCTCCCTGTTCGTCGGCTACAACCACAAAACCACCACCATCAATCTTAAAACTCCACCAACTCAACTCCATTTACTTTAAATCTCTTCCCCAATAAACCCTAATTACTTTCCCAACAATAGAATCAACCATGAAAGTGTTTTAAGGAATTTAAGATTTTGAAGATAATCAAGTTTAGGGTTTTTAATTGGATTAAGGGCTATAGGATTATCAAGGGATGAACTAGGAGCAATTGTGAAAAAGATTGAAGCAAGATAATCAAGTTAGGGTTCTTGGTTTTGGTGCTTTAATTTCGGCAGCCAAACATAACCCACTTAGGGTTTGTGTTTGATCTTTTAAAGCATCACATTGTAAGTTAAAAGTGTTTCCTTAAACCCCCTCTTTATTGTTTTGATTTTCTAGTAAGTGTATGTTCTTGATCCTTGATTTTTATGAACATGCAAGCATGGATTATGAATGATCTTGATTAATTAGTATAAGTGATGAAAAATGAATTATAGATGATTTACTTGAATGATTAGTAGCCTCGTAATGGAAAATTGAGGTTTTGGAAGTGTTATTGATTGAACTAGAATAAGATTTTGTAGACTGTTTTGGGACAGCAGGTTGTCGTGGCGTATTCTCCAAAAATTTGGTCTATAGCTACTAAGAAAATTACATATTTGGATAGAGGAAGTCTTAAGCTTCAATGCGCGGGTTGGATACTCTTGTATCGATTTTGGATGAATGAGATATGGCCATTTTACGGTTGTGAACCAATTCTGAACATTCTGTTAGGAAACATGAATTGCTACAGGTTATTGTATAGTAGGTTAAGGATATAAAGCTTGGTTAGATACCAGACATCATAAGCTAACTCCTCCAATTGGAATCAACTACATTGCTATTTTAGTTTAGGATTTATGGCCAAAACTATGGAAGTTAGAAATTCAGTAAGTTTTCTGTTTTGACCTTCTGTTAGTAAAAACTTATTTCCCATGGATTGGTAAATGATTAGAATGATTGGCTTAATGTTTTGAAAACTAGACTCATGTATCTTTCCATGGATGGAAACCTCACCTTCATATCTTTTATGGATTAAGAGATATGGTCCTTTGAATGTGACTAAAATTCTGCAATGTAAGTTTTATGCCTTTTCTTGTGAATTAAAAGTGTGACCATTTAGTAAAGATTAAGAATGGTTAAGAGATACTTAGTAGACACTTATTTGGGGTTAAATTCAGGTCATACACCTATTTGAAAACTAAAAATACTTTGGTTTAAGTCTTGGTACACTATTGTTCATGTTTCGGATTCTTTAACTAGTATTGTATAACTATTATATTATAATGATATCATGTATCATTCTAAGTCGCGACTTGCTTTATAGGTCTCGACTAATCTTTGGAGTCATCTTCTCATACTTGGTTTCTCATTCGATCATCTACATACGGTGAGTTCATAGCCTCGCCTTTACTACTTTATTTATTTTCTTAAAAACTCGCGAGGGAGATACATGCTTGTTTTATAAAATTGAACACAAATTGTTTTCCTGTATGTTGGACCCGAATATATGATTAATGCTTGAGTACCTATTGCTAAAGTCTCCAATATATCGTGAACCGTTAACTGCCTGTGATGGGTGGACGCTAGGATAATAAATAGTACTATGTGGTGACTCCTCGTCCGGGGTTTGTATCCTTTTGGAACACCCACTTTTCAACGGATATATTATTCTGAGAACTACAAGTATATGACAATAATAACTAATCCGTTCGGGGCAACATAACATTCTCGTCAAAGGGGTCGGATGTCACGAGCTCAATGCATATTAATTAAAACTTGTTTGATCCACAAGTTTTCCATGATTTAAATATTTTTGTTCTAAATCTTTATGTTTAATTAAACCTATGAATTTCACTCAACGTTTGTTGACTTTTTTTTAACATGTTTATCTCAGGTAATCAAAGCTAAGGACTTTGAGCATGGGACGAAGAGGAGGAAGTTGCGCTTAAGAATGAATTTTGTTAAAACACTTGAATTCCATTCCTCAAAAACAATGTCTTTATATTTTGTTGAACACTTGTGTCTTGTTTTTGTTATGTTGGGACAATTCTTGCACTCTGAAATTTCCTTTTGGAATAGAACATGTTTGATAACGTGTAATACCCCCAAATTGGGTCGCAGCGGAATAAGGGTCCGGGGCATGTTACTTCAAGATCAATAGCACAAGATATATAAGAACGACGGTGTAAAGATTGGTAAAAATAAAAAAAAAAAAAAAAAAAAAAAAAATAAAAAAAACAAAAAAAAAAAAAAAAAAAAAAAAAAAAAAAAAAAAAAATTAACGAGCCATAAGTTATAGAGAACTAGTCAAAAACATTTTTTGTACCTAAACTATAAACTTTATTTTTTCTACAAATTTTTGCGCCACAAAATACTCCTCGTTTTTCCCTGCCAAGACATCCTCAAGTGATTTACCATTTTTAGGGGTATTACCCTTATTCATGAATACAATTATTGTTTAGATTTATTAAATAAATACTATGATTCATATTGAGATATTCTTCGATAATCAAAACTTTATATTAAAGTTTTCATGATTATGTACATGTTTAAATAAATCATTATTCTATTGATCACATGTTTAACCATAATTCATTATTAACAATGTTTAAATAATCATGATCTCATAATTAAACATGTTTAAATAAATCGATGTTAATTTATCATATTCATTTTAATGCATTTCATTTATTCATATATTGCAAAAAATTTATATATGTAGTGACCTTACATATTTTTATCCATGCGCGTATTGTGTCCGACTCCTCATGCTCATTTTTTTGAGCGTTATTGCTATTTCATTTATGTGTGTAATGACCAATTACATATGATCGTTTCGATTTGAAACCAAATAATTTACCCGACCTTACTTTTTATCGGTTTGCGAAACTTTGCGCTACGATTGTTTGTGGTACATAAGTGTTTATTATCCGATGAGATTTTTTTACAATTTCAATTTACTACCTCCCGCCCCCCCCTGTGCGTTACTTTTCCCTTATTTAACCACCATTAAGCTTATCCATATAATAATCCAAATTGCTTTTCGACCGGGTGCGCTTATTTACGAGAAACATCTTAGATAAACTCCTGAAATCATATTGAATAATATTGTGGAATTTTCACAATCTTTTTGTTGGCTTTTCATGTCACCGTTTGACTCACATCCGAATATTGTGTAAATTTGTTATCCTTTCGGTCATTTACTTTCCGACCCTGAGTTGTAACACTCGTTTATACTCCGGGAATGCCATTGTCCTCTTGTGACTCATCGTCTAGAATGTGACGGTTGATTGGAATACAAATTTACTTGTATAAACTTCTATCATTCTTTTCCAGAAAAACCTCCTTGCTTTGGGAACGCAACTCGTTAATGTTTCGTCCTTCTTTTCCCCTTGCACATCTTTTGATTTTGAAGAATCGCACCTCTAATGAAACTTTCCTATCCTGGATATTGAATTATATGTCAAGGACGTCATTCACCGTTGTACTTTCTATTCGTGTTGTTGGTATTCTTGAGGCATTTTTTCAATGCTACTTTTATATGCCCATTAGTATAATTTATTTTCGTTGTTTTGGAATCCATAAGACATGTGTGTATATATAAATTATGATTATTTGAAAAGTGTTGGTATAATAACTTAGATGATGAGGAGTAGGATTGGCGTAGTGATTGAGAATTTTGAGAAATTTGGTTGAAATCTTGAGGTGCGTCGAAAAATATATTTAGTGCAGAAAATTTGAATGTGGCTTAAGGATGTTGTAAAAATATTTTTATAAAGTTAGCCCTTAAAAATTTGTTATTAGTGAGTACTTCTTTTGATATAACATTCGACCCGGAACTCTCAAAAAACAAGTTTTTATTAAATGGCCATCGGAAATTTAGAATCGTTTTAAAATAGATTATCACTACTTCATTTGGCCTCACACTCATTACTATTTTAGTTTAGGATTTATGACTAAAACGGCAAAACTAAGAAATTCAGTTAATAATCTGGTTTGACCTTCAGTTAGTAAAAGTTTAATTCTCGTTGATTGGTAAATGAGTTGAATGATTGGCTTAATATTTTGAAAACTAAATTCATGTGGTTTTCCAGGGGTGAAAACCTCACCTTCATATCTTTTATGGAATAAGAGATATGGTCCTGTGATTGTGACTAAATTCTGCTAAAGGAAATTTTCTATTTTGAGTTAGTGATAGTAATTTGACCTTTTATAAAAATTGGTAAACAATTGGAATATGAGGCTTGATTTTATGGAAATTAGACTTCAAGGCATTTCCAGGGATGAAAACCCCATGGCTATATCTTTTATGGTTTAGGATTTATGGTCTCATGAAAATGGCTAAAATCAAAAAGTTGGCTTTTACGTCTAGGATTGGAATAATGAAAAGTATAACCATGTAAGATTGAGATAGGAATTAAGGGGCGAGACTTAGTAGATGTTTATTTTGATATGACCAAAGGTTAGACATCATTAGACTTTATAAAAACACTTTGGTTTAGTCGTGGTGCAATATTGTTCTTGTTTCGGATTTTATTAACTAGTCTTATATAACTATTCTATTATAATGATATTATGTATCATTCTAAGTCGCGACTTGCTTTATAGGTCACGACTAATCTTTGGAGTCATCTTCGCATACCTGGTTTCTCGTTCGACTATCTACGTACGGTGAGTTCATAGCCTCGCCTTTCTAACTTTAAATGTTTTATTAAACCCCGCGAGGGAGATACATGCTTGCTTTGAAAATATGAACACAAGTTGTTTTTAGTATGCTGGACCCGATTACATATTGATTTCATTGAGTAGCTATTGCCAAAAGACCCTAATTTCATGAACCGTCAATTGCCTATGATGGGTGAACGCTTGTACAAGTAAATAGATCTATTGGGTTTGAAAGCCCTGTCTGGGGGGTATGTATCCTTAAAAGAACACCCATTCAACGGACAATTTGTATTGAGAATTTAGGTACAACTCAATAATACCTAGTCATGGGGCTAATATATCATGAAAGATATATTTTATTGTCAAGGTTCAGTGTCATGAGCTCAATGAGATAGAATTTGATATATGGCTTGTCCGATCAACAAGTCTCTCGATGAATTATGCTTGTGTTCTAACATTTAATCATATAAACTCTATGAATTCACTCAACAATTTTGTTGACTTTTAAGCATGTTTTATCTCAGGTAATCAGGGTTGAAGACTTGGAGCGGCATGAGAAGGAGCTTGCGTGAATTTGTTTTGTTAAATTGTTTTTAAGTTCCATTCCTCAAACCACATTTAAAATATGTTGGCGGTTTATAAAACTTATATGTTGATTTGGTTAAGATTTTGTGGGATGACTTTTGCACTCTGATCTTACTTTTGGAATGGAACATATTTGACAACGTCTCTTTTGAGTCCTTCTTTGTAATTTATGAACATGTTATGAATCACCCAACATTATTGTTGACATTTTTGCATGCATTTTCTCAGGTTATTATCTTGCTAGCTGAGCAATGGGAGCATTCGAGTCGTTTGAACGAATGTGACATTTTATAAATTATAAAATGATTCACATTTGATAATTGTTTTCTTTAAATATATAAAATGATTCACGTTTGAACTCTTGTAATCTTGTTAAATTATAAATTATTGGGACCTGATTTTACTCTGAAATTTTAATCGAATGTGACATTTTATTAACGTCTCTTTTGAGGTCGTTTTTGCGTTAATTATAAATTTATAATAGATGTAGCACCCCAAGTGGTATTCCGCTGCGTTGTGATTTTATGGGGGTGTTACATTCAGTGAGGCGATACTCATTGAATGAAGCCTGAGCTAAAGAAAAAGGTGATGGGTTCAGTAAGTTGTGGCAATAGACTCACTGAGCCCCATACGATCTCCAACAACTAGAAGACCCTGAAGACAAAAGACTGAAGAATAGGCGAGATAGTTTGAAAGCAGATAAGTCCAAGCTTTTATCTCCTAAAGTTAACTTATCCTGAAAAGGGTATAAGACAAGTTTAGTTTCAGGACTGAACTTAGAAAGAGCACTTGTCCTATACCTAGAATAGAAATTGTAACAGAGACAAAGCTGTATAAATGTACTAGCGTATTAGGATTAAGATTAGTGCTTACTACCCATGTGGGTGTGACCCTACCTAGGTAGTATAAATAGAACTCTTGTAACGGAGTAGATGGCAAGTTTGTGCATTCAAAGTCGTAACTTTCACAAACACATATCTACTCCTCCAAATCTACTAAGTCCCCGAGCAAGCTCAGTTGGTTACCATAGTAGCTAACTTTGCATAACACTTTAGGTTTATGAAAAGTTATTAGTGAGGAGATCACACACACACATTGTCATTCAATCCTCATTGTAGTTTCGCATACAATGAGGTATAATTCTTAATAAAAAGAGTTAAACGTTGAAAAGTTATTTTTGTGTCTTTTACTTACTAAATATATTTACGTATAAAAAATCTTTTCAAATAACAAATTGTTTTCTTTACTTGCTAGCCATGAGTTAGTTAATGATAAATTTTTAGTTATTGTTCACTAACTAAGTAGGAACAACATTGTTTACGTGCTTTTATATGCGACTTATCATTCAACTAGATCTAGTGATACGGACCAAGTAATCTAGATGCGAGGATAGCTCTCTATATAGTGATTTATACATCTAGACCGATAGGATCACAAATAATGACCTATCTTTGCCTTTAGATTGTGAGCTTAGTTAGACATAATGGTGACCTTGGGATCAAAACGAGTACGTTTCATCCGATTAATTGGTAAAGACTTGGGTTAGTGGACTACTAGATATGGATTGCCATTAAGCAAGTAAAGTGGGTAAGTCTCTTTGAGCTAGGGTTTAACCAGGATACATTGCTTTAATCCCTAAGATAGATTATAATCAGCAAATAAGGATGCTTTATGCGGATGTGTTTAATTGTGACAGAATTCTACGTGTCTAGGTCTTAGGAAGAAGTAACGCCTAAGTCTTAAGAATGATATGCCGCCTCGAGATAAGTAATCATTGCACTAAATAAACAAACCAACATTCTGATTGGATTAATAATGGTTAATACAGTTTTCTTATATTTGGCTCAACCGCTCTTTTATCTTCTGTTAATTTGCTTGCGTGTGTTTTAGTGTCTTGAATTGGTTTTAGTCACCACTAAACCCGTGCCAGTCTCTCAGGCTGAAAACCCCCTTATCCATTAGATTTAGGATTAACATAGGTTTAGCATAGATTAGACTAACTTAGATTAGAAAAACCAAAGTACTAATAAATTGAAAGTGTTTCTTGCTCTTAGTGATCGATACCCTACTTACCATGAAACTCCCATCGATCGGGTACACTGCCCGTGAAAAGTGTTGTTTTAGGTAAAGTCGGCAAAATATAAATTTAAAACTTGAAAGCATAAATTACACCTACACGACAACACCATCAAGTTTTTGGCGCCGTTGTCGGGGAGTGAAAATTAATCTTGATTTTTATTTGATATTTTGGTTTTCAACATTAGATTAGATCTAACCCTTAGGATTAGTGTAGTTTAGATTAAGTCTATATTCATGTCTGTTTTCTAATTGTGTTTATGTAACACGACGTATTTAGTTTACTGAATACGACGTATAAAGTTATTTGACGATTTTCTTCCCTAGTAAGTTTATTACAGGATGGACGACCCGAACATTACTATGGAGGAATACATCAGGCTCGAGAAAGAAAAAGCTCAAAAACGTAGGAAAGTGTTTAACTTGGAAACTGCTAAGTATGGTAAGATCTGGTATGATGAAGAGGTTCACGACCTCATATCCGTTGAAACCGAATTCCTAGCTATAGTCTTCAATGATAATTTATCATCAAATGAAACACTCTCTTGTGAACCCACGGTAAGTTCTCTTAACAACAATGAAATTGAATTTAGAATATCATTTGACGAATTCGACGATGAAGATTACACTGTAGTTTTTGACAAAAACTCGTTTTCTTATAAAATATTTTCTACTAATGATTTGAAAACGGATTCGGAAAAAGATAATGAAAAGTCAATATGCCTTTGTTTCTATCACCCGAGCCTTCGGTCAATTGTATTGATGATTTAGAGTTCTTTAAAGATTTTTAGAATGAATTTCTCAATTCAACCCACTTTATGCCCTCAACATATCGATGAGTTTGATTTAAAAGATGAAACATCATTGTCCGAATATGATGAAGTGGAACAAAACGTTTTGTACTTTAATGATCTATTCCCCTTCAACATAATTTATCTCGATGATCAAAAATTAGATAAAGACAATGGTGATAATGAAATTGATATGATACGATCTTCGAGGGGAGATGAGGTGTCATTTTATACATTTTTTTGGGGTCGTTTAACCCTCAAAATCGTATGTTTATGCCCAAAATAGGTCTTAATCCGTTCCTTTTGGGTATTCTCATTTTGGAAGACATTTGGATGAATTATACGTGACTTGGGCTCATTTGGAGAAGAAACAGACGAGATTACGAACCAACACCAAGACTCTTGAAGATTTGTGCTCAGAGAGCCTGGAGACGGCGTTACAAGCTATACACGACGCCGTCACAAATCATCAAGTGACGGCGTCACATCATTTCATGACGGCGTCAGCCCGCACCTTCTCAAACGCAAATCTAGAAGATTCTTCTTACGACAGCGTCACGACTAAAATGCGACGCTGTCGTGTCATTTTTCCTATATATACATACTGGAATTTTAGGGTTTTGGACGTGTTGTAACTTTAGAATATAATGGAGGGTATGAACCATAGTTCAATTTAGCTGCTGTAGGAGAGATTTAGGGCCTAAAAACCTATATACTTCTTTCTTAAATCTTGTTTTAATTCAAGTAGGTTTACGTAATCATTCAATATGTCTATTTTTATGTGTTGTTTTGATTTATTGCTCTTGCTTTATTCTTAACATGCTTGGCTAAACCTCCTATTGTGTTTATTTATGATTGTATGAAACCTAAAATGTAGATCTTAGTGGTGTTGCTTCTTGTGATGGATGTGCACGTTAGGTCTTAGAAAACCAGCTTTTGTCTGCCTCGCTGTTGATATGTTTAGGGAAATGTGATTAGTGTACTCCTAGGGGCCGTGTAATAGTCTTCATACTACCTTGCATGTGCGTTGCTCTAGCGGCATACTAAGTAGCCGGCGGGTTCGTGTAATTCGTTCATGCTTTAGGAAATAGTAACACAGATCATCACAAGTGTGACAAGGCAACAACACTAGGAGAAGCAATCTAGGGAGTAATACATGATTAAATAAACACAATCTTTTATCTTATTGTTATCACCATTAGCGTAGAATACATTTAGTTTAAATAGCTAAAACCAAACCTCCCTCCAATTATATGATTTACATACTTTCTATAAAATACAAAAATACGAGTTCTGTTAGACCGTGATCAAGCCTTCTCAACCTATTCCTCGAGTGAACGATAAACAACCCCGAGTCTTGCATATATACACTTACATGCGTAGGAGTTTAATACTTCTCGTGTAGAAGTCATACGACGCACAACACATCAAGTTTTTGGCGCCGCCGCCTGGGGAATAGTTAGGTATTGATCATAGTTTAGCTTAGTTCTACTTGCTTAAATCATTTCAAGTAAGATTTAATTTCTTGTCAGTTAGCTTTCTCGTATTCTATCTTTTCTTTATGCCTTTTGTTTGTAACCCTTTCATTCACCATCATGATGTATGAAAGACCACTTACCTTACCCTTTCAAAACCCTCTACAAAACACAACCTTCCCATTCCAAAAATCATACCTTGGTGTTTCAACTAACATCAGATGAACCTTATATACGGATGCATGGGACATAGTTTCAAAAACTTAATCCAAAGAGTCCCTCATCATGGCCTCAATTTATGGTCCCTTGCTTAATTCTTTTATCATCACATCGACCAATATACCCAAATGGACCTTGACTTTGCAGCAGACGGCAACCTTAGGGAGTTTAAGTGGTGAAGAGGCATGGGAAACCATTGAAAACTTTACCCAGGGCCAAAAAGAATGGGATAACCCACCAAAACATTATTTCGAACATGAAATAGAAAATTTAAAGGTTCATGTAAAAAGATTATTTGGAAATAAAAATGTTTGGGTTGAGATGCATAGGAATATAGCATGGGACAAAGTAGAAAATCTAAACCTACAAAATACCCCACAAGTCCCACCATCATTTGAGGAAGCCACACCGCCTGTAACTCACCCAGAAGAAGTAAATGAAACTATATGAACCCCAATAGAGGTAGAACCTTTGAACAAAACAAAACTAGAGGAAGTAGGCTTGAATTGTAATCACAACACTCCTCTTAGTTCTAGGGATGTTCCTAGTTTTAATGGATAGGAGCCTCAACCTTTACTCAATAGTCCATCCTTAGATGTAAGTCTAGGAGACGAAAGAGGCCCCAAACCACCCATTAAACCACATAGTCCGGATAGTTTTAGGATGAAGGAAGTAGATCATTTGACCAATAATACACCACCTTCACCTCACGTGGCATCTTTCCACCCTAAGGATACGTATTGCCATTATCACCCATGCATTGGTGACCCTAAGAAACATTGTGGATTTTTAAACCGGGTTTATTAGGACTTAGTGGATCTTAGGTGTTAATTTTTTCGGGAAATAGGATGAATAGAAAAATGATTAGGAATTAGAGTCTAAGGAAGTTTATTTTCTAGGAAGAGGACTTAATTCACACGTTAGACCAAAAGAAGTAGAGAATGTTAGGATTAAAGAAACACACCGGTTGGAGCACAAAATTCAACAAATACTTTTTTAACATATGGCTCCTTCTCGCCACCATGGTGTGTACCATTACTATCACCCGCACTTGAACTCAAGTGTAGGGGAACCTTCCCCTTTATCTGTTAAATAAGGGTAGAGTCAGGCTCGTGACTCGAACAAAAACAAGCGCTTCTTGGGAGGCAACCTAATTTACTTTTCCCACAAATTAGGAGTGTCATGTGTGTTTTAAGTCTTTACCATTTGTTTTATTATGATTGAACTATCTTGTAATCATGCTTTATTTGTCTTTAACCTTGTCTTAATTTCAATCAAGGTATTTACAAACTTATAGTGTAGGGGTATTTCATCTGCTTTTGAACAAAATTAAACATTTAAATAAATTGTTTAGATTAATTTGTGTCAGTTTCGAGTCATTTGATTGAAGTGTCTAAATTCAGGTTTTTGTAAGCCATTTTATAAGGAATTAACTGTGGAATCAAGGTGAAGGGAGGAAATTTTTATCAAAAACAAAAAAATTCATTTTCAGGACTGTGGGACGGCGTCAACGATTAAACGCACAACGCGTCACCAAGACACCTGTGACGGGGTCACCACAACCCTGACGGCGTCAAACGCCTAGGTTTAAAAAACTCAAAGTTTTTAATCTTTTTTGAAAATAAAACTTGCACAATATTTAATATATGTATTCTTCTGTTATTACCTGCAAAAACCTAATGAGGTTTTAACAATTCGTTCATCCTTATCTATCGAATCAAAACCCTAAAAAAAAAAAAAAAAAAAATTTTTTCAATAGAGTATAATGGTAAATCGCCATTTTATGCTTGGTTTATAGTTGTCTTTTGTCTTTGATTACAGGTTATATTTGATGAGAAAAAGCTTTGAAAGTTCTTAGGGACTGTGTCATTGGCATGATTCTCGAAGGACTATTTAACCAGTAGTTTATCGCATGTTTCTTCTCCATTATTGAGTAAACCAGGGGAGTACTAGTTTCTTTTCCTTGTTTTCTTTTCCCTTTATCTGTTTTAACGGGTACTTCTAGAGAACATTGGGGACAATGTTCAACTTAAGTGTAGGGGGAAGGAAATAAGACCCTTCTTAAGAAAAAAACTTATTCTTTCATTATTTTATTTGCAGTGTCTTTAAAAGATGGTTATTATATCGAAACATAGCATATAAATGGGTGATTTTTACCAAAATTTATTTGTTTTATACATATACCAACGGAATATCGAGTATTACTTAGCGCTCCCATGGTAGAATTTATATGGACTGCACTAAACACCTTCCCAAAATTCCAACCCTACAATGTGTGGTTGGCCTTTAGATATTATACCTTTTGTTGTCTCGAGTTAAGGAGTGAGCAATCATGTGTGTCTATTCCGTCGTTATGGATGTGTATGCGTGGTTTTGTCGCCTTTTCTGGAACATTGGTATCGGTTACTTTAGGATTATGAGAGTGTACCGGTAGCATATTAAATTCTAGAACTTGTTTTTGTGATGCATCCCGAGACCGCATAGTAAGTATTAGGATTTGCTTGATAAGAGGCATTAGGATTAACCCATGTTTTAAACCTGTAATTGTTATGATGGTCACACCGATCATATAACTATCCCATACCCTTGCCATGCACTCACCTTTAGTGCAGGATACCCTAGTACAACCCTCCGAGCCTATCCTTTTTCACGGTTCTCATAATTTTCTGGTTAAGTCGGACTATTAATGAAGAGCATTGTCACCTATAAACCAATCGTTACACCCAAAAAGCCTTAGCCTACCTTATATGTACTCAATTTTAGTACATTAATTTTTTAACCCAAGTTAATTATTTGAGTACACGGTTGCTAAGTCCTTATCCTTGTAAATACAGTTTTGGGACGATTGGTATTCATGGTAGTATTTATTTCATGAAAGAATGGGGAAGAAAAGTTAAGTTAATACCCCCCATATGTTTGTCAAATGACCTCCATGTTATGTTGATCACCTCAAATTCGGGTCATTAGCTTAGATTGAAATATCGAGCAGTTAAAAGCTCAAGTGTAGGGTGACGGGGTTGTTATAAACCCCATGTTGTATTATGTTATTTAAAAAATTAAGAAAAGAAAAGAAAGAGATTGATGTAGAGTTGTGTAGAGTTTGTATATTTTCGTTCGAGTCTTGGCTTAGCAACCAACCCAACATGTATTCATGTAAGTAATTAGCTAACCCTTCCTCCCCAAAGTCACCACCAAAATGTATCCCATCTGTTTCCGTTTTCATTATATGTTATCTTACACCTACACCCCACAACCCTTTAAAAAGACCCTCTTAGATAGTAATGGTAATACTTGACCTAGCGGTGGAGGTTTTTTGATTCCTTTACCAAGCCTTTATGATTATTTTATATGGCTAGGACAGTTATGGGAGTATGATTTCCATTTCCCATATGTTTTAATTCATTATACACCCGAGTGATAGAGAGAATCCTAAACACTTATGTAAGGTGCTAGTATATACTTTCCGTGCTTTTAATTACTAGGTAAAAAGGTTGTGTTATAGAATATATTTAAAGAGTAGGTAAAATTGACCCCGATTATTGTTATTTGTCTAGATAGAAAAGCCCATTTTGCTTGAGGAATAAGCCAAAATCCTTAGTGTAGGGGTATTTGATGACGGTGTCTTTTATACACTTTTTCGGTGTCGTTTAACCCTCAAATCGTATGGTATTATGCCCAAATAGGTACATTAATCGTTCGTTTCAGGTATTTTTCATTTGGGGGACATTTTGGATGAATTACACATGACATGGGATCATTTGGAGAAGAAACGGTTGAGATACGACACCAACACAAGACTCTTAAGATTTTGTACTCACAGAGCCTGGAGACAGCGTCACAACCTATACACAACGCCGTCACAACTCATCAAGTTACGGCGTCACATCATTTCATGACGACGTCAGCCCACACCGACTCAAACGCATATCTAGAAGATTCTTCTTACGACGGCTTCACGACTAAAACGTGACGCCGTTCGCGTAGTTTTTCCTATTATGTCGATTTTCCTATATATACAAACACAAAATTAGGGTTTTAAGTGTGTAACTTTTGAATAAAAAGAGGGTATGAACCCTAGTTCGTTTAGCTGCTGTAGGAGACGATTTTAGGTCCTAAAAACCCTATTGTACCTCTTCTAATTCATGTTTTAATCAAGTAAGGTTTACTTAATCATTCAATATGTTTATGTGTTGTTTGATTTGTTGTTCTTGCTTTATCTTTAACATGCTTGGCTAAACCTCCTATTGTGTTTATTTATGATTGTATGAAACCTAGAATGTAGATCTTAGTGGTGTTGCTTCTTGTGATGGATGTACATGTTAGGTCTTAGAAAACAAGCTTTTGTCTGCATCGCTGTTGATATGTCTAGGGAAACGTGATTGTGTAGAAAGGATACCATCGGGTAACAGTCTTCATACTACCTTGTCCCCTAATATGGTTGATCCACTTTTAATATATTTCACATGCACTTAGTAAACTCCTAGGGGCCGTGTAATAGTCTTCATAGTACCTTGCATGTGCGTTGCTCTAGCGGCATGCTAACTAGACGGCGGGTTCGTGTAATTCGTTCTTGCTTTAGGAAATAGTTACATAGATCATCACAAGTGTGACAAGGCAACAACACTAGGAGAAGCAATCTAGGGAGTAATACATGATTAAATAAACACAGTCTTTTATCTTATTGTTATCACCAGTAGCCTAGTTAATATTTAGTTTAAATAGCTAAAACCAAACCTCTCTCCAATTATATGATTTACCTGCTTTCTATAAAATATAAAAATACAAAAATAATTTTCTCTCAACCCTTAGAATTCTGTTAGACCGTGATCAAGCCTTCCCAACCTATTCTCCGAGTTAACGATAAACAACCCTAAGTCTTGTCTATACTACACTACAACGATTAGGTGCACTGCCTAGGGAGTTGTAAAACTTCTTATGTAGAAGTCCTACGACGACTGCACGTCACTCGACATGTATGAATTGCAATATAAATTGCCAACATTGCCCGTGATGATGTTCTAACCTGCAACATCCCAAATCCGACATGGTATACATTCGTTGTCCGGCATACCGGCACATTGAGCATGACTCACCCGAACGGGGATGTCAATGCCAAATAGATCTATTTATAACATTCGTGCTCACAACAAGTAATTAACAATTCATGATAATAGGCTTAGAGGGTTATTGCTACTTAGGCAAATACGTAATCGTAATGTAAATTGTCCACTTGCGTCCAATTGTAAAACATGCATATGTTTCTCACCCCAAAACTTGTAAATCGTTATAAATGTAAAACGTGAGGCTATGAACTCACCTTGAGTGAGTGAATCGATAATGTAAATCACTTAACAGAAAATGCGTCACGAATACGCCCGAATGCAACCTAATTAATTATAGGTCGTATGAGTACTAAGTACTTTGAATAACTAATACCATATATAATTCTATATAGCTACATCACCATCTATTCGTATTAGTGAATTCATATTTATAAAGTAAAAACGTTTATAAATATCTCTTTAGTAAAAACGGCGTAACTTTATCGTTTTAAGTCCGTTTCTTACGTTTCTTATGTCCACGCTTTCGTATTAAGACGATGTATCAAAATATTACATTTTCATATTTTAAGTCCTCTGGTGAACAGTACTTTTTACTGTTCATACACTTTTATAAATTTAGTTATCGTAAACGTCATATTTTATTCGTTTTAACTCCGATTTTAGTGATTCTTTTAAGCACGTCTTCGTAATTAAAAGTTTTTTCTAACTAATGTATTTTCTAAAATGTATCTAAGATGAATAGTGATTTTTACTTTTCATAGTTTATAAAATTATTTTTATA